>JARQZK010005138.1:270000-376944 GCA_030704885.1 Cynegetis impunctata | reverse complement strand
TCTTAAAAAACTCGATTTTATTAAAGAGTTGACGTTTCACTTCGATATTCGTAATTGAAATTTCTTTGACATTTATTGATGTGAAAAAATTGAAAAAATAAGGCTGCTTTGTCTTGCTAGTTATTTATTATATGCTATTCAGTCTAATATTAACATTCAAAAATGTTATCATTAGATGGTAAGGGAAACCAAAGAAACCTTTACCTACGTAATGTTTGAAAATAAAAATAATAGGGTATTATTTATCTAACAACAAAGAAATGAGTCATGGGAAAACATTAAAGATGTGGAGTAAAATTATCAGTATAGTACGTTTATATGGAAGCAGCCGTTGACACGTGTTTCGGACTCTTTGGTCCTCATCAGAACGGCGTAGCAAAGCATTGGATTGAAAATTTGAAGATGAAAATAGTACAAAAAACAAAATCCCCTGATACGGAAGACAATCACCCTCATTGTGGTTTATTGCTTGAACTCTCCGGTATGGGAGATTTGGTCAAACTTTGCCAGGGGGGCGATTAATGCTATCCGCGAGAACTAAGAACGAGTAAATGAACAATAACAAAGAAATTAGTCGCGGGAAAATATTAAATAGGTAGAGCAAAATTATCGGTATAGTTCGTTTATATGGAAGTAGCCGTTTTTAATGAAATTTTTTATTTATTTAGAATTTCAAATCTTTTAAAAAAAGTTACTTACAGTTTATAAAAACCTTGAAACTCTCAGCTTAAGTTTGGGGTCATTGCCATATTTTCAGCTTGCAATATTTAATTATTTATTCGAATTGTTGTTGCCTGTGATCTATTTTTAATCTCTTGATAATTATTAGCAATAACAGGCTGGTTTCCCTTACCATCTAATGATAACATTTTTGAATGTTAATATTAGACTGAATAGCATATAATAAATAACTAGCAAGACAAAGCAGCCTTATTTTTTCAATTTTTTCACATCAATAAATGTCAAAGAAATTTCAATTACGAATATCGAAGTGAAACGTCAACTCTTTAATAAAATCGAGTTTTTTAAGATTCAACCAGCCTGTTATTGCTAATAATTATCAAGAGATTAAAAATAGATCACAGGCAACAACAATTCGAATAAATAATTATATATATATATGTATATATGTATATATATATATATATATATATATATATATATATATATATATATATATATATATATATATCTATATAAATTATATATATATATATATATATATATATATATATATATATATATATATACTGGGTGTCCCAGTATACCTGTTCCAATGGATTATCTCAGCCATTTCGAAAGATAAAAATTTGAAAATTTCACGATCTTCAATTTGTTCAAGAAACCTTCATCTGAAAAAAGCAAAAATTGAAAGTCACTTCCGGTTTGACCGGAAGTGACTCTGACTTTTTTATTTCAAATAGCATCCTTTATATTTTTTGAAATTTTTCATTTTTAATCGAAATTATCTTTTCAACAATGTATCACACTTCGTATTTTATATTTGATTTGATGGGGAAAACGTAATTTAAAATTTCAAATTGTAAGAATTGCGGTAGGCTACGATATTTTGTGTAATCTTGATTTTGACTTCAATAATAATTGATATTTTATGAACAATTATACCTTATTTTTATTAGGAGTTGCCTATAATATTTTTTTACGTTCATGCAAAAACCAAAAAATGTTTCATTTAGGTGGCACTAAACTGTGAGGAAGACATTGTTTGTTTAAATCTATCTGTTAAAAGTAATACAAAAACATTTTGTGTAATTCAATTGATATTCGAAGGAACAAATTTTATTTTTAATAAATTTTATTTTTCAGTGATTTCATAGTCCATTATGTAATGAATATGATTGACAATTATATGAAACATGCAACTATTTAAAACTAATACAATCTCACAGAAAATGGGCTAAATTTGGCGTCGATTTGAAAGTTTATGTCTGTCATGATGACAGAACGCTATAGTAGAATGATAGAAGAGTTCAATAAAGTCTTCATTGCAGTTAGTGCCATTAAGAACCAGTTTTTTCACCAAATGAAGTTTTGTATTTTGCATGAACGTAGAAAAGGAAATATTTCTCACTTATAATTGTCATCAATAATTCAATTTACGTTTTTTCCATCAAATCAAATATGAAATTCAGAGTGTGATACATCGTTGGAAAGATAATTTTAAGTAGAAATAAAAAATCGCAGAAAATATACAGGGTGCTATCTGAAATCAAAAAGTCAAAGTCACTTCCGGTCAAACTGAAAGTGACTTTCAATTTTTGTTTTTCTCAGTTGAAGGTGCTTTGAACGAAATGGAGATCATGAAATTTGCAAAGTTTCATCTTTCGAAATGGCTGAGAAGATCCATTGGAATAGGTATACTGGGATACCCAGTATATATATATATATATATATATATATATATATATATATATATATATATATATATATATATATATATATGTTTGAATTATTTTTCTTGAATGTATTGTAATGCTATGCACTTGTATTTTCTTATCATTACATAGATCGCCATGTTCTTCGTTAAAAATATATTTTTATTCCTCTTTGTAGTAATTTAATTTGTTCATATAAATAAAGGTATATCAAGTAAATAAAATTTGTTGGTTGTTTCTTTTTCTGAAGTAAATTGTGAATTTTCATTGAAATTATTTTGTAGAATATTGTCAATAAGATCTCGTGAAGTTATTGTGAAACAATCATTCTCATATCTTCTGAAGGTTGACATATTTTCATGGAAATTAGATAAAACGCTTTCTTCCAAAGAGTCCTAACTAATAGAACTTAACGCTGGAAATGGGACCCATGGCTACACCATTAATTTGCTGGTAACAATTTATTGAAATTAATATTAGTAGCTAGTGTTACTTGAATAGTTTCAAGAAAATTAGTTTCAAGAATGTTAATTCTTGATAATGTTCATTTCACGTGAAATGCTCTATGAGAAAATGCTTATGAATAAACAAAATCAATGGGACAAGTTTACTTTGTATTGGATAGTTTAGCACCATGTCTAAAATATAGAGAGGTTGTAACAAGCAAACGAAAGCAGAATGGCAATTTAACCTCTACTTCTTCAGTGAGAAAATACATTCGTTGATACAATTCTATAAATTATAGATATTTATTTTTTATCTCAAAATACAAAATTTTCAAATTCGTAATTCAATGATGCGCACAATGTCAACTTACGTCTGCCAATTTGTCAAATCTTGCAAAAAGATCGTTCAATATACGAACCAGCTCATATGCAGTACACCTACTAGCTAGTGCTGAAACAAGACGTATTTTCATTCATGAATTAAACCCAAACATTAAAAATTTCATTTTATTTCATACTAACCAGTGAAACCTTTGATATCTGCAAACAGAATGCTTACATTTTCATATCTGTGTATGTAAATTCGGTGAAATTGTACAGGTTGATATAATCCACCTTTCTCTTCCATTTCAATATCTTTTATCATTTCTCGTGCAACAAAATCAGGCAAAACTGAAAACATATACTTTTTGAATGAAACATCGTTCCAAATATAAATACTCAAAGAAGTTTTCACCTGAAAGAAGTAGTTTTTCTTGTTTTTCGTTTTCATACTGCGTTCTGAATCTTGTGCCCATTGACCGATGAGTTTCTAAAAATGCTTTCCTCTGGTTACGATCTGTTAAGTATTTCGTATACATTCCAGCAAAATTAACTGCCAAGTATAATATTGCGTTCGCCGCAATTCTGCGTATATCTTTTATATCGTTTGAAAGATCCTAAAAGAATGTAAGTCATATGCAATAATTGTGGAAAAAATTCAATTCAATCAACGTTTATTAATAAAGCAATTATCATCTAAAATTGAATCATGACGCCTCACTTAATTATGAAAATTCAATTCAAATTCAATATATTTCAGTTAATTATTTCTTCGATATTTTGGTTAAGCATAGTTTAATATTAAAACAACAATCCCACATTGAAATAGTTCTCTCACTAGTATTCAAAGACATAACCAACTACAATATATTGGTTATCAAAATGGAATAAATATAATATACATACATATATATATATATATATATATATATATATATATATATAATATATATATATATATATATATATAATATATATATATATATATATATATATATATATATATATATATATATATATGTTCAGAAAGATTTCCGCGGTCGAAAGTATTTGAAAAACTTGGTTCTCGGGATGAACCGCGTAAAAGTTTTGAAAAATCTCGACGTTTCGGCTCCTTTTGCGAAGCCATCTTCAGGAGAATTACAAGGGAAATTAATTCAGATACGTGGCCTCAATCTGCCTACTCCACGAATCGAATTAGGAGGAATCGGAAATAATACGATTGCGTGGTCTCAAACTGCCTACTCCACCAACCGTACTACTTCCTGTCAACTCTGAAGTCTCAACCTGCCTACTCTTCAGAGTCAACTGACGGGCCGATCGTCGCGTGGCCGTATTTATAGGGAAGGGGGGAGGGTACTCTATTGACGTAGTTATTGACGTAGTTATTGACGTAGTATTGACGTCAATGGGGTATTGATCGCCTATCCAACTCCAAGGCACAACATCTTTCCGACCAAAAGACCTTAACCCAGAAAAATAAACTAGCCAAACTCATCAATTCCCAAAAACCACAAAAATCATCTTCATCTTATACCTCCTCCATTGTTCACAATTATTCTGACACCCCAATTTCCGAGATCGCAACAAAAGCACTCTCGAAAGGTTTCAACTATTCCATCACACCAAAATCCATCCCCATAGAAACTATCATCTCCCAAACAGAAGAAGCAATTTCCCATCTACCAACAGATCAAGCAGAAACTGCCAGTCATGACATCGCCAAAATTCTTCCTACAAGTCGGCCACCCCGTCCCAACCTCACTTTTTCTGAGAGGCAATCTCTCAAAGAACTTTACAATGACCAAAATATAGTCGTCCTCCCAGCCGATAAAGGCAATGCCACTGTCATTCTTAACACTTCTTCTTACCTCGATAAAATGTCCAATCTTCTTGACACCCCCGACTATAAGCGTATCCCTCATGACCCGACAACATACCTGGAGAAAACCACAAAATCTCGTATCAACCAATCGAATCTGCCACCTGAAATAAAAAAGTCTCTAATCCCAAGAGAAAAATCTTCAAGAACTCCTCGAATTTATGGTCTACCCAAAGTTCACAAGCCTAATATTCCACTTCGACCCATTGTCAGCGCTTACAATTGTCCAACACATCCTCTTGCGAAATATCTCGCCAAAACCCTTCAACCCCTTGCCGAACAAACCCAGTCATACGTAAAAAACTCTTTTCACTTCATAGAACTCCTAAAAAGTATTGATATTACCTCATCTGATCTCCTTGTTAGTTTTGATATTGTCTCCTTATTTACAAATATCCCCATCGAAGAAACACTTTCCATCCTAGACACGAAACATGAAATATCCCAAGACAACCTATCCCTGATCAAACATTGCATGGCCAATACTTACTTTATCTTTCAAGGCAATTTCTTCAGACAAATTAAGGGAGCCCCAATGGGATCCCCTCTCTCCCCCGTCATAGCCAACATTTTCATGGAACATTTCGAAACCCAAGCTCTCTCGTCATTCGACCTTAAACCATCATGCTGGCTACGTTATGTAGACGATGTCTTTGCGATCTGGCCCCATGGCGGAGACTCGTTGCTCCACTTCTTGAACCATTTGAATGGCCTACATCCAAGTATCCAATTCACAATGGAAGTGGAAAACGATGGGTCTCTGCCATTCCTCGATGTCATGGTCAAAAAACTTCCATCCCAACGCTTCTCCTATTCAGTTTATCGTAAACCCACCCATACAAACCGTTATCTGAACGCCCAGTCTCACCACCATCCCTCTCAACCTAACTCTGTAGTTAATACTCTAATCTACCGCTCCATTCGACTATCTGACGACGAACACCGTGAATCAGAACTCAAGGTTCTAAAACATATATTATTACAGAACGGTTACAACACATATCAAATCAACAAGAACATACGCAAACACACAAACATCACCCCACCTCTACCACGTTCCAATCCCACTGACCAAGAATCTACACCTAAATTATTCCTTCCTTACATCAAAGGAGTAACAGATAAGATCGCAAGATCTCTCAAAAACACAAACATCAAAACAATATTCACCACCCAACAAAAACTCTCCCATCTAATCAGATCCGTCAAGGATAAAATTCCTAACGAAAATCACGGTGTTTATGAGATTCCCTGTTCCAATTGTCCTCGTTCTCATATAGGACAAACGAACCGACGAATTCAGGTCCGTGCCAAGGAACATTCACTTTCAGTAAGACATTCAGATATCACCAACGCCCTTTCCCAACATCACACCCAAACAGGCCACATTATCGATTTCCCCAATACAAGAACTATTGCTCCCGTCCGATCATTCAAATCCCGAATATTTCGTGAAGCTGTAGAAATAGAAAAACGTCCAAATTGTTTGAACACCAGAGATGACAGTCACAGACTCCCATCAGCATGGAAGTCGCTTCTCAGTGGTCGCCGTGTCACACCCAATCGGAGTGCATCCCGCACTGATACCGTGCGTGAATACCCCATTGACGTCAATACTACGTCAATAACTACGTCAATAGAGTACCCGCCCCCCTTCCCTATAAATACGGCCACGCGACGATCGGCCCGTCAGTTGACTCTGAAGAGTAGGCAGGTTGAGACTTCAGAGTTGACAGGAAGCAGTACGGTTGGTGGAGTAGGCAGTTTGAGACCACGCAATCGTATTATTTCCGATTCCTCCTAATTCGATTCGTGGAGTAGGCAGATTGAGGCCACGTATCTGAATTAATTTCCCCTGTAATTCTCCTGAATATGGCTTCGCAAAAGGAGCCGAAACATCGAGATTTTTCAAATCTTTTACGCGGTTCATCCCGAGAAGCAAGTTTTTCACACACACATATATATATATATATATATATATATATATATATATATATATATATATATATATATATATATATTTATGTATATATATATATATATATATATATATATATATATATATATATATATATAGGGTTATGATCAAGTATGGAACCAAGTGAATATCTTTCGAACGAAAAGGAGAATATTTATGAAATTTTGCAGGTAAGTCCAATGGCGCAAAATGCATCTACTGTATGATTTTTTGTTGATAATATACTTCCGGTTGTACCGGAAATAGACCTTAGTTCGCTTATTTTAAATAGGATACCCTATATATTATTACATTTTTGGATTGTACTTAAGATTCTAGGCAGATTCTATGCATCATGTCCTATACCTAAATCTAAGCGTTTTTGACATATTTAGGTTTTTATGTCAAAAACGACGATTGCAAGCCCTAATATAATTATCAATTGTTCCTATAAGGAAGCCTTTTTTACTTACTTTGCGTTAGATTCCTTGTTGAAAAGGACCCACTTAATTGATTTTGAATAATATTTGGATAAATAGTTATACTGGGTGTGCAAAAAATGAGATCTAAAATGAGATTGAGAAAACTGACAAAAATCAATTTTTTCAGATGGAAACCCCCCATTTTCTTTATTCTGTAGTATTAAGCATTTAAAAAGGAGGTAACTTTGTATGAGGTTATCTTCACCTAAAATTTGAAGTTTTCAAAAGATTGCCAATTTAATATTTTTTTATGGCGATTTTGCATTCAATCGTTAAACAATTAGATCTAGGATAGCCACGATCGTATTTGAGATCGTACTCGTTTTTTACTTACTACATATGCATACACACAACATCAATTTGTTTATCTGAACGTTTTTTTACGGTAGTGTAAAAAACTCAAAAGAAGTTGAATTGATTTTTGTCAGTTTTCTCAATCTCATTTTAGATCTTATTTTTTGCACACCCTGTATGACGAGTTATCCAAATATTATAAAAAATCTAATGAAGTAGGTTATTTTCAACAAGGAATCTAACCCAAAGTAAGTAAAAAAGGCTCACTTATAGGAACAACGGATAATTATATTAGGGCTTGCAATCGTCGTTTTTGACATAAAAACCTAAATATGTCAAAAACTCTTAGACTTAGGTATAGGACATAATGCATAAAATCTGCCTAGAATCTTAAGTAGAATCCAAAAATGTAATAATATATAGGGTATCCCATTTAAAATAAGCGACTTAGGGTCTATTTCCGGTACAACCGGAAGTATATTATCAACAAAAAATCATACATCAGATGCATTTTGCGCCATTGGACTTAGCTGCAAAATTTCATGAATATTCTCCTTTTCGTTCGAAAGATATTGACTTGGTTCCATACTTTATCGCAACCCTGTATATATATACATATATATATATATATATATATATATATATATATATATATATATATATATATATATATATATATATATATATATATATATATATATAATCTCTTGATAATTATTAGCAATAACAGGCTGGTTGAATCTTAAAAAACTCGATTTTATTAAAGAGTTGACGTTTCACTTCGATATTCGTAATTGAAATTTCTTTGACATTTATTGATGTGAAAAAATTGAAAAAATAAGGCTGCTTTGTCTTGCTAGTTATTTATTATATGCTATTCAGTTTAATATTAACATTCAAAAATGTTATCATTATATGGTAAGGGAAACCAAAGAAACCTTTACCTACGTAATGTTTGAAAATAAAAATAATAGGGTATTATTTATCTAACAACAAAGAAATGAGTCATGGGAAAACATTAGAGATGTGGAGTAAAATTATCGGTATAGTACGTTTATATGGAAGCAGCCGTTGACACGTGTTTCGGACTCTTTGGTCCTCATCAGAACGGCGTAGCAAAGCATTGGATTGAAAATTTGATTGTCTTCCGTATCAGAGGATTTTGTTTGTTGTACTATTTTCATCTTCAAATTTTCAATCCAATGCTTTGCTACGCCGTTCTGATGAGGACCAAAGAGTCCGAAACACGTGTCAACGGCTGCTTCCATATAAACGTACTATACCGATAATTTTACTCCACATCTTTAATGTTTTCCCATGACTCATTTCTTTGTTGTTAGATAAATAATACCCTATTATTTTTATTTTCAAACATTACGTAGGTAAAGGTTTCTTTGGTTTCCCTTACCATCTAATGATAACATTTTTGAATGTTAATATTAGACTGAATAGCATATAATAAATAACTAGCAAGACAAAGCAGCCTTATTTTTTCAATTTTTTCACATCAATAAATGTCAAAGAAATTTCAATTACGAATATCGAAGTGAAACGTCAACTCTTTAATACAATCGAGTTTTTCAAGATTCAACCAGCCTGTTATTGCTAATAATTATCAAGAGAATAAAAATAGATCACAGGCAACAACAATTCGAATAAATATATATATATATATATATATATATATATATATATATATATATATATATATATATATATATATATAAATATATATATATATATATATAAATATATATATATATATATATATATATATATATATATATATATAAATACATGTATATAATATATGTATATTTATTCATGCAATACATATTATGGAAAACGAGAGATAGTATCATTCTGAGAATTGGTCGTTTATGTAACCGGCCCCGCTCTATCGATTCAAAATTTTCTGAGCAATGCGGCGTGGTTGCTCAACCAAAAACTAGCAACAATTTTTAAATTTCAAATGAGTTACCGCAAATATTGATGTTCTTTTCGCTCCACTGCTTATTTCTACATATTTACGTATGATACTCTTCTCTGCCAATTTTCAGCGTTCTACAAGAAAACAATCAGTTTCCTTGTATTTTATTCTGTATATAGCTCCAATTAGATGTTCATCTCTAAGGTATCTGTATCTTTGGAAACCTGAGAATTCGAAAATATTTACCAATATCTTGTGTATTACTTTGGTCTAAAGGAATTCGTTTTTCCTTGTACGTATTAAGTATTCATGAAGCGTGTCATAACATTTTTTTAACTGATGCATTATTATTAGATTGATTTTGCCGATACATGATGTAAATTAATGAACATATTGAAACAAATGCATTTAGCATCTGAAGAAGGTGAAGTTTCATCGAAACGAGCGTCATGCTTATTTTATTAAATGAATTCGTATATGGATCTATACGATAAGAAGTAATGTGCACGGCAATCAATATAAAATACCTTTTGTATTTTATATCTTCTCATTTTATAAATAAATCGCAGCATCTTAATGTAGTTTATGGATTATATCATGATTGAATACCCAGTTGAAGCACATTTTTCTCAAATTACTCATTTAAGCATGAAAAAGTCTCTACCCTGGCTTGTTGCTTTGGCGTTTTTGGTTGAAAATGTAGACATTATATACATTCTCTTTCGTAGATGCCCAGTTAAATTATATTTAACACAAATTCAAATAAGTATACTCAAGTAATGTGAAGAAAAAATAGAATAATATTTGTTAAGTTTTAATAATTTTTAAACATTACTTTTGTCCCGCTTTTTTTGTGTATCTACGACGCAACACTGGGGTGCAATTATTTTAGCAGGGTGAACGTGTCTTTCCACTGGTAGGTCGTACTATTTATATAATTTGCTCAATTTACTTGACATTAGTTGTTTGAGTTCTACAATAGTGTGATAGTTAAAGTGTGACATAATATTAATTCGAAATCAAAGTACGTTAATAAAAAAAATTCAGTTTATGAAGAAAACGTCTTTCCCCTGTTGTATTTCCCCTGGCGAGATTATTACTAGGGGAAGTACTGAATGAGCAGGGGAGATAATTTGGATAATTATATGTTTGTATAAACTAATTTAAAGATAGTTAATGTTCTAATTCAGATATAGTTGAGTACAATGTTTCATAGAAGTTAATTTTAAAAATAATTTTATTACATCAAATCGTTCCTTTGACTAAAAAAGTCTTGATATCTTTACGACCTAAAGAATAACTAAAAATGTATAAATTGACTTGCCCTTCCGTACATGTGCACTTAGAAGAAACTAAAGTCGTAATATACGTGTTAAATCAAAAAACTCCTACTTTTTTCCTTGGCCTCATCCTCTATGTACTTGAGATCTCTTATCGTAGAATGACCCATATATTGTTTTTACTGCCCATTCTTTTAGTACATTAATAATAAATCGTTTGCGCATTAATTAAGGAGTGCAATGGGAGAAGAATTTTATCTAAGTGAAGTTCTCAAGATACTGATTGTTATTCATGTACAAGGTAGCAAGAACATGCAGAAAGTTCTATAAAATTTACACTTATTTACAACCTATGGACGAGAGTAAGTTTAGTCGATTACAAAATAATATAATTCATCATACGTCAAAACCGAGAACGGAACGATATTTATCATTAAGATAACATCATGTGTCAGATTAATAAGAAGTCAACATAGTCGAGAAACTACAACTACTTTCAGTATGTCAAATAACATAAAAAGATAAGTAATCAGTGTATACAACAACATCGTAATGTAGAAATGTAGAAAAAACGCGTGAACATCAGAGATGTATTCCAATAAAATGCACTTCTCTAATATCAATTTGATGGGTTTACGAAATTTCAACGCTATATGTAGCTACAGCTATTTATACAGATGATAGTTAGCCTGAAACTACTCAACAATATATTGACATATTTTGTTGGTGAGTTTGTGGAGGGACAAAGGATACCAAGTTTTATTTCAAGTTTGTTATTAGTTTCTGATATGAGACCTGCAATGCTGAGCATTACTCAAGTAACCAAATTATTATAATAATACTGTCTCGTTTTTTTTCCATAAACATGAAATGTACCATCGACCGTGAATCACACACTAATCTAAACTCAAATGAAATTGCAACATTACAATCAAATCTCATTAATCCCAATACAGATGTTGATTCAATATCAGCTTAAGAAGGCTTCTCGATGAAACATCTTTTATCCACCTATTGTATCCAATAGGTGATCAAAGACAATTTGAGCTCATAGGAGATCCGAGGTGTTCTAAAAATAGGTCTTGGAAAATTGCCATTAAACTGAAATGTGTATTAATGTGAATAGGGAAACAACTTCTAATGGTATTAAGGCATAATTAGGTGGTATTTCAATATTTACTTTTGAGTTGGCAAAAGGAACACTATCTTTCGCATTGTACCTTGTACCAATTTCAAACTTCAGCTTAGGGAACATACCCAAACTACGTGACCCGTTCAGGGGGGGGAGGGGGTTCTTCAAATTACTACGATTGGTCACAGGGGCGGGGGTAGGGGTTAGGTTTTTGTCACGTAGTCAATGTCCTTTGGAAACGTGTTCGTTGAACGTGATTGAGATAAAAGATAAATGTGAATAAAAGAAAAAAATACTTTTGTTTTAGTAAATTAAGTTCCTGGTACATATGTTTTTTCTTCTTGATAATATTTTTTCAGCTGTAAATTATAGGTAGGTATGTACAGGGTAGCTAATTTTCGATGTTTGTATGGAGTATCTCAGTAACTATAGAAGGTAAAAAAAAATGGAGGCCGCATACTCAATCTCTTTTGTCGAGACAAATTCACTGGCGAAACCCAAACTTCGCTGTCTTCTCTAGTTTTCGAGTTATAAACAAAAATTTCATTTTTCCACTTTAAGACAAGTGTGCATGTCATGGTTGTTTGTGAAGTTACGAGATAATAACTTTTTCATAATTTAGACGCTTTTTTCTGTATAAAACATTGGTAGAAATGTATTTTTTCAAGTGGGAATAATGGTTGGCTGTGGTTTGGTTGGATCGGATTTTTTCCGATATATGTCAGCTTTTGATGTGTAAGGTTTTAATAGCAAAAATGTTTTAGTTCATTACCTTTTGCGTTTTTATATGTACCTATTCCATGTAGGCAGGTGACATCTATGACAGAGCATGTCCATTTCTTTCCATTATAATATCAACTAACTGATTTAATCGTAAAAACAGTTGTGATTTTACATCTGAAATATATTTCAATGGCTATCCAGGAATAAGACAACCTGATAAATCTATTTTCAACTGATTAAAAGAAAATCTGATTAATTGTGAACCATTAAACAAGCCAAGACCAAAATATTAGATTTTTACATAATTTTTTTTATAAGACGTTACAATTATAAACGACAATACAAATTACAATAAATGTTCAAACTTATGTTCATTGTGATTGATACATAAATTACATCTCATCATAACATTCTGAACTGCATTATGAATATGAATATTTGAAACTGAATTCACAAAGTATAAAATTTACGTGGCTGTCGTGTTTTAACGAATCATATATATCAAGAAAATCATAATAACCAACGGTACTACGAAATTTTGAATCAGTAAGTTATTGAGGAATTCATGGACAATCCACCCTTAGTTGAGACACAAAATCAGTTCTTCCAACATGATGGTTCACCGCCTCATAATATAAGTACCGTTTCAGAATTGTTTAATACTAATTTTGGAAATAACTGGATGATGAATAATATTCCAGTGAGGTCGCCACCACAATCACCTGACTTTAACACCACTGGATTTTTTCTTTTGAGGATATATAAAAGACAATTATATAAGAAAACCAGTAACAATATAAATAAACATGGACAAAATTTTATTGAATGTGAGTTACATTTCAAATATTGATATTATATATATGCATAATGCAGTTTAGAATATTATAAAGATAGGTATGTAATTTATGTATGAACCATAAAGAACATCAGTTCTTCACAACATTTATTGTAATTTGTATTATTTTTTTATAGTTGTAATGTCTTATGAAATTAGATGTAAATCTTTAGACTATACAGAAAAAAAGTGCCTTAAAAATGTCTCATAATTTCACAAACAACCATGATATGCTCACTTGTCTGAAAGTCAAACTTTTGTTTATAACTCCAAAATAAAAGACGATTTCATATTTTGGTTTTCGCCATTAAATTTGACTCGAAAGAAGAGATCAAAAATGCACTCTCCATTTTTTTGTATCTCCTATAGTTACCGAGATACCCCATACAAACATCGAAATTTGCCCACTCTGTAAACACTCTTATCGTCACACCGCAAGCGTTGTATTAATAAAGACAAATATGAGCCAAATTATTTTTTTGTAACTTTCTGTCTACAAGAAAATGAAATTTATGATTTACTACGTGACAACTAGAGGGGGAGGGAGGGGGTCTTGGAATATACTACGGATGGTCACCGAGGGAGGGGAGGGGGACAAAAAGTTGTAAAAAATAGGTCACGTAGTTTGGGTACGTTCCCTTAGGTATTGTTTCTTCATACACAAATATTCCTTCACAGTTGATGTTACATATTTTGAAATTACAATTAAGTCACATTCAAAAGTACACTACTATGTCATAGTATGTAAATTTTTCTATAATTTTTTAACTTTATGTTTAAGAACATATATTTTTAGCCTTATTGTCAATTTTTATATACAGATTGTTGAAAAGCATATAGGATCTCCCTCAAGTCCAATAATATCTCTTATTCACTCAGATCGCATATCGGATACAATAATTCCTCTTTGATTCTTTGATGTTCCTGTTTTGTAAAACATCATTTGTTCTGTGCCATCCGATGGTGTTCAATCAACTTTGGACAGATTTAATTCCTTTAACATAAATTTGCAATTCACTGGTGAATGCGAGACACATCGAAGTTAACCATTAGATACAAGAGTAACCAGGACTGCCGATGGCCTTATAATATTGAACTGGTACCAAAAGAGTACTTTTACTTCCGGAAGTTTCATAAACGATCATTATCATCACGTTGTTAGCTATTAGAACACTACGCTTATGCATATTGAAAAAAGAATATCACACATAAGTCACGAAATTCTGAAGAGCTTGTTGTTTTTCTGAACACGTTCAATAAAGCTGATATAATGCTTCAACATTTTTGATAGACATTTTCGAGGCAGATATAAATTCAAGTTATAACAAGCTTTTTCTCATAGACAAACTATCTCAACAAATAATTGATATATTTAAAAATTTTCCTTGTATGAAGGTTGCTAAGTATAACATCTTGACTACTTTAGATCTATTCTCTGAAATAACACTGGTGTTATACTGTAGCAACGGTGTTTATTAATTTTCATGCGAGGCTTGTCATTGCTGCTTTATGGGACAAACGTCACAGTATATGAGCGACATTTTGCAGAATTTCAGGCATTATCAATCCTTTATATTATACTGCTACTGGAGATACGGTTAAGGTTGTTTTGTGGTTTATAATCTTGAACGTGAATTTGAAAAACCTGAATATTGTCGACCTTCAGTCATGTAAGTTGCCGTTCGTCGAAATACTAGTACGACACGTTTGTTCTGCATGAATGCCATAGGTATAATACATATTCTTGTATTTTATTCAAATAATCATAAATGAGTTAGTGTTATGTAGAATTGGCAATGAAATTTTTCATTTCGAAAAAAGTTTTTTAATGTTATGCTTGAATTGGAGCAATATCATATACAAGAGCGGAAAAATATTGAATTTATGCAATATTTGATGAGAACTCAATACATAATATATATATATATATATATATATATATATATATATATATATATATATATATATCTATATATATATATATATATATATTATATATATATATATATATATATATATATATATATATATATATATATATATATATATATATATATATATATATATATATATATATATATATATATATATATATATATATATATATATATATATATATATATATATATATATATATATATATATATATACACAATCAAATTCACCTACGATACACATACTTACACAGTGTGCATCATCCGCAAAAAATAATTCTATACACACTATTATTAGATGACCAATTGTTGAGAGAAATCCAGCTATCAAACACCATCTCAAAGGTAAAGGTAACATTGCGTATGGTACAAAAATTATGAAAAGACAATACCATACTAAGTCAACTTTATTCTCAAAGCCGATACCTTTTCCAATAAAGCCTGAAAAAATATATGATTATATTGATTTTATAGATATATCTACTCATTGATTTGTAATGAAAACAGATCTTTCCTTTGGGTTGAGCGGTATTTTGGATATCAATTAAACATACTGTGCTTTGTTGGCTTACTTAAGCAGGAACATAATGAATATGCTTTTGTTTTCATACTTCATTGAAATATACATAAAATCCTGATAAATTATTTCTGAGCCAGAGGAACTTTAATGAGAGAGAATATAATTCATTTCATTAAAAAAAACATTCGCGAATTGTATCTCGTATTGAAGAAAAACGCTTTAATAGCGAATGTTAACAAAAATCATAAAATAATTCATTTTATAACAAAAAATTATTTCAGAAGTGCATCGTGTAGGTACTAATAGCGAAGCAGGTCGAGATGCTATTCGTATGGAATAGTCTCCGCAAAGTGCAGCGTCATGGAGGAAAAGAGTTGAAACACGAACGTATTTCCACATTGCTCAATCGACGTATTGAATTTCAACGTTCTGCATAAAACTCCTGAAGCTGTAGAGTTGAGCAAATTTTCAAAAACCTCAAAAAGCAAGAAATATCTACGTCAAAATGGCGGTGATTGGAAAAATTTATACAAATTTTGATAGTATCTTTCTTTCTGTAAAATAACTCTAGATATGAAATTCCAGTTGATTTCGTGTGATGGAGATGCCAATATGTACCGGGAAATATATATATATATATATATATATATATATATATATATATATATATATATATATATATATATATATATATATATATTTATTTATGCGTGTGTTTGAAATAAATATAATGAATACCTTTAGCTAAATATTGTACGGTAGTTGTGCTTTCTCGATGTAATAAACATATATTTGAACCTGTAATATCTTTCAATATAGCTGATAATCTTGATATCAGCTAGGTAACAAGCAAGAGTTTCTCAGAAAGTGCATTCAAATTTATAGAGGAAAGTCACCAAATGTGGAATAGCATCCTTATATGGAATACCTCAATTTCTCTAAGAATATAAGTAGGAAACGAAACATACGACCATCTTCCGTTTCATTCGGCCTATTAACTACCTCACTCACACCATCGTGTCAGTTGCGCGAACGCTACAAGTGCGACAGGCGTGTTTTGTTTTGATGTCACGCAGAAAATTTTATAGGTGAGTAATATATGAGTATTTCCAGTTATTACGTATGTATACATAAGTGTTATGCTATTTAGTATATCGATATTATGTTTATTTCAAGATTTTGTGATCTTCTGTCATTAAAATATTGTGACTTGAAAAAATATTTAGGCGAGTTTGAGCTAGTATAAAAATCCAAATATGGACAGTCGTCGGTGTCTAATTATGGAATATTCCATAATTAGGTCTTTATATTTCACATGTTAGGCACTTGCTATTTCTTCAAAAAATTATATATATTGTTTTTTTTTAGAATGTCTGCTTCACAATCAACCAAGAAACGAAAAACCTGGGATGAAGAAAAAATGGCAAAAGCTATAAAATTCGTCCGGGGACTGGTCAAGTTCTGATAGAAATACCTGTACCAGAAAGAACTGCTAATGTACAAGCTGAACCTACACCCTCGACTTCCGGGCTTAATAGCAGCAGTTTAGGTCTGATGTATCCGCATGACAGTCCAGCGACAGAGAAACGAAGAAAAGTATCTAACAGAGGAAGAAAAGCTGCTGTGGTAACAGTCATAACATCTCCATCCTACAAAAATTATTTAGTAAATAAAAATATGAAGAGACAAGAAAAAGAAAGTAAGACAGAGAATAAGAAGAAAACTGCGAAGAGAAACAAACAAACGAAGAAAAATATGAATGATTGTGAAGAAGAAGACTCTGAGGAACAGGACGTTATTCAGTTTGATGAAGACAGTGAACATGATGAGTTGATGGACCAAGTATCTTCTGACCCAAGTATCTTCTGAAAGCTGGATTAAATGCTTAATGCTGGGCACATTATGTTTGTGCTGGTCCAGAGTTTGTTACTTGGATCTGTGATTTTTGCAAGTGAATGAAGTAACTTCTTTCATTTATCACAATGTGTTATTTTCATTCATTTGACCTCATAAATATTTATGTCTATTTTTGTTATTGATATGATGATTTGTGCTTATATTCCATATATGGGTACCTATTCCATATTTGGTTACTCATTTGTGATTTTGGTTTTTGTGATAGATTTTAATTTGATAACTAATATATTTGATTGAAGGCTGTTAATTACTACATATAAATGTATGACTGATCCGTAATTACATTAAACTGTTGTAATTTCTATGAAGTGTTTTTTTTATATCCCTGACACAAAATGGTATTCCATATTTGGTCACTTTCCTCTATCATTCTTATGAGGTTTTACCGTATGCAGGTGCACTGATATTTAAAGGAGTTTAACCCATAAATATTCCAAAACGAATACATACTTTGCATTGTGAGAAGAAGCCAGGTGCATATGGCAGCCCAGTGTAGATAATTGTTGGCGAAACACCTCCACCATCCCAGAATACATATGGCTACGTTGATCGACATAGAACAAGCCGACCAAATGATCTGTTCTGGATCAGCAAGAAATATATTGGTTGCTCCATCAACGTAAAACATTGATATAATGCTTAACACCACCTGTATTATAAAATGAATAGAATGATTGTATGAATATTAAAATTGGAGATTTAATTTACTGTTAATCGATTACTAAATATTTAATTCTAATTTTGATGTCGAACTACTATTCTAAAATATTCACAATAGAAGTTTGTACTCACAATGTTTTATGAACATCAATAGAAATATTCATATTCATCAAAAAAAAAGAAATATATATATACAGGGTGTACCAATCTAACGAAAAACTTCGGTATATGGGTTATTTTAAGAGATATCAAAGAATGATACCAACAAAAATGGTAGATGTCTTTAAGGTCCATATTTTGAAATTATCTTGAACTATACAGAGTGTTGCATAACTCCGTTTCAAACTAAACATATGGTTTTTCAAATGAGTACCCCTTCATATTATACCGAATTCGGATTACTCACATTTTTTTGAAGATTCTGATTCAAGGTTTTGCTATGTTATCCAGAGTACTTCAAAAGATATGGACACGTTTATATGAAAATCGTAGGTAAATCAACGCTCTGTAGCTTATTGTGCGTTGGAGAAAAAAATTTTATTTTGCCTAACAGAGTTTCATAATAGGATGCAATATCTCCGTATTATATTAAATTTGAATTATTTTTCATTTTTATACAGGGTGAACGGAAACTCGAACCTTTCATTTTCTCTCTTATTTCAAATAGAACACTCTGTATTTTATAGCACAAATAGAATCTTCTATTATGTAACTTCAATTTTTGTGAAGCACTCCCTATACCCAAAAGTAATAAAAACAGAGTTATTTTGTAATATTTATTGTGAACCATAATTTTTAATATTAAATGTGAAAGCAATACACGTTGAATGTAACAAAAAATCCTAAATAATAATAAATCTTAATAAATAATTTATTCTTAACAAAACAAGTCACCAAAAGTATTCGAACCGTAATATTAATATGAATGTTCAAAGTGTTCATCGTTAGCATCAATTTCAGCGCTAACTGAGAAAATGTAATGGTTTCCAGCATTGCATTGATGTTAACGGGAACACTTTGAACATTTAGTTTAATATTACGGTTACAATTATACTTTTGGTGACTTGTTTTGTTAAGAATAAATTGTTTATTAAAATTTATTATTATATAGGATTTTTTGTTACATTCAACGTTTATTGCTTTCACATATAAGGTTAATAATTATGGTACACAATAAATTTCACAAAATAACTCTGTTTATATTAACTTTGGGTATAGGGAATGCTTGACAAAAAATAAAGTTATATAATAGAAGATTCTATTTGTGCTATAAAATACAGGGTGTTCCATTTGAAATAAGAGAGAAAATGAAAGGTTCGAGTTTCCATCCACCCTGTATACAAAATGAGAAATAATTCAAATTTAATATAATACGGAGATATTGCATCATATTGCGAAACACTGTTAGGCAAAATGAAATTTTTTTCTCCAACGCGCAATAAGCTACAGAGCGTTGATTTACCTACGATTTTCATATAAACGTGTCCATATCTTTTGAAGTACTCTGTATAACATAGCAAAATCTTACATCAAAAGCTTCAAAAAAATGTGAGTAATCCGAATTCGGTATAATATATAGGGGTTCTCATTTAAAAAACCATATGTTTAGTTTGTAACGGAGGTATGCAACACTCTGTATAGTTCGAAATAATTTCGAAATATGGACCTTAAAGACATATACCATTTTTGTTGAGAACATTTTTTGATATCTCTTAGAATATCC
Source organism: Cynegetis impunctata (assembly GCA_030704885.1). Taxonomy (NCBI): domain Eukaryota; kingdom Metazoa; phylum Arthropoda; class Insecta; order Coleoptera; family Coccinellidae; genus Cynegetis; species Cynegetis impunctata. The sequence continues at coordinate 356,512 of JARQZK010005138.1, read as the reverse complement.
CAAATACCGAAGTTTGTCGTAAGATTGGTACACCCTGTATATATATATATATATATATATATATATATATATATACTATATTATATATATATAATATATTATATATATATATATATTACTATATATATATATATATTATATATATATATATATATATATATATATATATATATATATATATAATATATCAATATATATATTATAAGTAATATATATATAATGCTATATATATATTTATAATCTCACTGATGAGCTCCAAATAAGGGCGAAACAGACTGGTCTATCATTTCCATTTGATTGTGATAAACAAATTAATGTTTCTAACATACAACCGTCCAAGGTATATGGAGACATTTTGATGTTTCGTGAACTCGTATAACCAGCTCCGCTAGGAGGTTTGTTTGATTAGTTTTCAAATAAATGTCCTAGTACTTGATTTTATTGCCACGAAAGTGTTTCGATAACACGAAAGAATTCTGCTTTCTATATATTTATATATATATTATATATATATATATAAAAATATATATATATATATATAATATATATATATATATACATATATATAATATATATATATATATATATATATATATATATATATATATATATATATATATATATATATATATATACATATATATATATATATATATATATATATATATATATATATATATATATATAGACATATATATATATATATATATATATATATATATATATATATATATATATATATGTATATATATATATATATATATATATATACATATATATATATATTATATATGTATATATATATATATATATATATATATATATATATATATATATACATATATATATATATATATATATATATATATATATATATATATATATATATATATATATATATATATATATATATATATATATATATATATATATATATATATATATATATATACACATAAAAAGCAGCAGTCTTATCCTTTTTTCGTTTTTGTTTTCTTTTCTTTTTCACATTGTGAACCTTCTAGGTTTACTTGAAGGGTCTGAAGACAAACTCAAAAACAGTCTAGTTACCTACACTGATACACGTTCGTGAAGTCCACTAGTCATTGCTTGAACAATATAATATGTTCATGAAACCTTTTTCAAAAATATACCATTATTAAAATATATAAAAAATATATTAATGGTTCAAAGAAATTTCTTCCGAAACAAAAAGTTGTCGATTTCCATGTCTCCGTGTTTCCCATGTTGTACGTTTGGTACTGATAAAAACAATATCACGACAACAGCTACGTAACAATAGGTGTAAAACAAAATTATTTTATTTCAAATGTCAAAAATGTAGTAACGAACTCGTCAGTGCTTCGCATTGACAATTCTTCACTAGTGGAATGTTTCATATATACTTTTTTCCTGCCACTAATATGAAACTACCTTCATCAATTGTCTCTAAATCTGAATATAAATCATTGCGTATTCTTTCGGGATTTATGTCTCCTTCGGAATCGATATTCATCATAGTTTCAAGGTTTAACTGTTGCTGTCTTTGGTGATGTTCTTCTCTTTTATATACTGACGTCGTCCAAATCTATTATACTCTTTTCGATTTATCAATCGGTGATTTATTGCTCCTCTCAAATTCTTCTCCAAGTTGTCTCATATTTGAAGTGTCTGTTAGATTTTAAGCAGAGTTTTACATTCACGTTCATAGTTAGATATTTAACTGGCTGGTGCTTGGCTGATCAGACAACGTTGTTTTTTCCACTTTTGACATATCGTGCTTCTTACTAATTATTGGAACATTTTCTGGTGTATCTGAGAGATCAGTGTCTGCTTCAGCGCTGCACAATTCTTCATAATTATAAGTATTACTATATCTTCACTTGGTTTGCTGGAGCAGCTAAAATGTCCATATATTGAAAGGAAGCCCCTTTAATCATGTGCTGCCAAAAATGCACACTTCAAGAGACCATAAACGGAGGAACAGCACTTTCAACTCCAATGACTGCATAATGTAAAGTTACGAGACTATCTCTTTCGGCAGATGTAACTTATCCTATTTGTGTTGTGTATTTTTCATCTATAATGTTTGTGGATTGTTGGACTATTTACAAACCTGTTTTGTCCATGTTATGAATCTATGCAGCGTCTACGCTATATTTTTTCAAGATTTCCTATGGGTTGTTGTAAAATTTGACTGAAACATCTTTATTGAAGCACATAGCTCTTGCTGATGAAGTCGTTTCTGGCATCCATAGGAGTAAATTCTCATTTCTCTTTACGAAAGCGTAATGCGCCACTTCCTTGCCCAAAGTATGAATATTCCAAATTTTGACTTAATGTATCCAAATTTTGAGAGATTTCTTGAGTATCAAGAAACAATCAGCTTATTAGGTCTGGTCGGGGCCACCAGTTATAAATATATATTCATATATATATATATATATATATATATATATATATATATATATATATATATATATATATATATATATATATATATATATTTATAACTGGTGGCCCCGACCAGACCTAATAAGCTGATTGTTTCTTGATACTCAAGAAATCTCTCAAAATTTGGATACATTAAGTCAAAATTTGGAATATTCATACTTTGGGCAAGGAAGTGGCGCATTAAGCTTTCGTAAAGAGAAATGAGAATTTACTCCTATGGATGCCAGAAACGACTTCATCAGCAAGAGCTATGTGCTTCAATAAAGATGTTTTTCAAACAGTATGAACAAACGCAATTGTAATTTCAAATCTGAATATTGTTTTCAAATTTAAACAAATTTTTTGAATGAACTTTTTTGTAATAGCGAAAATAAGAATAGTTTACTCCTGATTAATATTTCTATTTTATGATCTCCCTTGTACCAGGTGTCTGATTGAGATAGGTATCACAGAAACTGTATCACAGAAACTATTCGTCGTAGAGACTTGGTAAAAAATGTTATGGCTAAAAAATGACCAACAGAAAATTCAGGAAATTATTTTCAGGTTCCCAAGATGAGCGGCAGGGGGCGTAACCACCATCTAAAACTTTAAAAATGATTTTTCTCTTAAATACACCTGTTTTTTGAAGCTTAACTTTATTGGAGTAATTTTTGTTCGAGGCTTTTGGACGTATCTATTCAAATAAAGAGGTGTGGGCTGTTTCAACATCTGTTTGAATTAATAGCTGTTACTCCTGAACGACTAACCGGATTTTGACAAACACATATTTCTCCATCGAACGCATCTTCCTACACATACTCCATTACACCCGCATTTATTTCTTTGTCTTATCCTAGATTGAAATTTCGTAATTTTGTGATTTATGGATGATAGTATTCTCAGTTCAAAAAAACGTGTAGGGGCATAATAATCAATGAATATAATATGCACGTGCAAGGTAGACAGAATATGAAGAGCAGGCCATGGAGAAAAATCAAATGCTTAGATCAGGGGTGCTCAGACTCACAGTGCTGGCGATCTACCACAAAATATTTACGTGAAAAGCGATCGACCAACTTAATGTTACTAAAAAAGAAACAAATACATTGAAGAATATCATTTATTGCACTTCGTAACAAAACATACATATAAGAAAAAAGCACAAAATGACAATTACTCTCTGGACGTTGACACATGGCACTGCATATCATCAGCGTACTTTAAATAAGACGGAACGTAAATTCTAAGTGCCAACCTCAAGCATGATGTCAGGTGTTCGTCGGTAGCCGATTGCAATATTTTGATTTAATAACTTTCATTTCTGATGCTGACTCACACAAATATGTTGATCCGAACAATCATGTCAATTGAAGAGCTACTTCACTTTCAAATTCGGGTATCTTTCTTGAGTTATAAGAGACCAAAATTTCATATCAGATGTTCTGGCTTTAAGATGTACATCGGAAATCATCTGCAATACCTCATTTTTAGAAGTATTTTCCATATTAAAAGTGTTCGATAGTTCACTAGAAACTTCTTCAACATCTTCGCAAGAAAATGGATAGGTAACTCATGAAAGTGACAATATTTTTCAGTTTGTCGAAATCAGAGAATCGTCTTTCGAACTCATCCAAAAGGTGTTTTAGCTCGGCCTCGTATATATCGTAACTTGAGTTAGTACTTCTTCTTGCTTTCAATGCTGGAAACTATTCAATCATTTTGATTCAGTTGTTGGATCAGTAGCTTCACTTTATTTTTGAAAGCATTCACTAAACTTATTAATTCAATAATAGTTTCACTTCTACCTTAAAGCTCCAAGTTGATGGTATTTGAATGACTTGTAATATCTGATAAGAAAGCTAAATCACAGAGTTACGTTTTGTTTTTGAGTATTTCAGTGTCGTCACCTCGTTCTTCCAAAAAGGCAATTATTTCAGGTAGTTATTCTTGGAACCTTTTAAAAATTTCCCGCGACTCGAATCATCTTACATCTGTGTGAAGCATCAAATCTATGTGATCAGCAGACTCGCTAGTTTCCAACTGCACTTTGAAGAGTCGCCGTTGCAAGCTACGGGCACGAATGGAATTCACAATCTTCGTGGCAATGTCCATGACATCTTTCAAATTCAGTATTTTCGAGCATAGCACTTGCTGATGTATGATGCAATGGAATGAGAGAAAAACGATGGAAAATCGTCTTCAGCTCGACAAATTGCAACAAACCCAATTTTATTGCTAGTCATACATGGCGCTCCATCTGTTGTTATGCAAATGAGTTTATAAATAGGTGAGTCACACTTTTTTACAAAATGTGAAAAAGCTTCGTAGATATCCTGCCGCGAGTTTTTTCTCTCAATGGAAGCATTGTTAACAATTCTTCTTGAACTGACATATCAGAAAATACCATTCGAATGAAAACACCTAACTGGGCGGTATCTGCTATATCAGTGGATCCGTCAAACTGCAAAGAAAAATACTTGCAATCAGCAATATCACTTTTCAGTTTATTCTCCAAATCCCTGCCCATGATTTCCACACGCCTAGTACATTCGGACGAGATAGCTGAACCTCTTTAATAGCAGACATTATCTCTGTTTTATTTTTGAAGTCACGAAATAATAAATCAGTTGCTTCAATAAATGCTTCTTTAAATATCGAAGGGTTTCTTGTGATTTGCCAGTATGTGAGAAATTTTAAAAGAGGCAATTGTTGCAGCTTCTGTTTGTTTGACTGGTTTAGTGAACATGGAATGCTGTGCTCTCAAACCACTCTATAACTCTTGAACTTTTCGTTTTCTTAACTCAATTTTTTATGGAAAATCAATCTCATAGTTAGTATACATAGTTTTATAATGCCTTTCTAAGTTTCCACGCTTAAGCAATGCCACCGAAGCACGACAAAGAAGGCACACACATTTATCTTTTACCATAATAAATAGAAACTCTTCTTCCCACTCATTGTTTAAATGATACGTTTTACTTTTCTTGGATAAACTAATGTTCTTTTGTTACGTACAAATACGTTCAAAATAAAATTCAATAACCAACGCTTTTTCTGACACAGATGCATACACAACAAGTTTAGACATAATTGTAATTCAAAGGCAGTGCGGAGTGGTGCTGCCATGTTTTTACGGGGGCGGTATTGCCACTCGCCTCGCGATCGACTCTGAAAGTTTCCGCGATCGACCGGTCGATCGCGATCGACCGTTTGAGCACCCCTGGCTTAAATCATCCACAAATATCAAATATCAAACAATAAATATTAAAAGTGAGACTAGTGGTAGTGCAATGTGCTTTTATGGTAAACGCAAGTAAGGACTGAAAACTATTGAAATGCCCTTTAAATACGATGAAGCCGTTGATATGATTTCGGTATATTTTGAATGTCTTCAAAATGCGGTATTGGCAGAAAGAGTGTACAAAGGTCGATAACCAAATCGGTGTTTACGCCATGAGATAATTTGTTGGCATGTTTGGGAAAAATAGAAAATTTTCATCCGAAATTTCTCGCTTAAAAATTACAAATGCTCAGATGGCTTAAACGCCGATTTGGAAATCGAGTTCTTTCAGCCAATACCGCATTTTGAAGTCAATTCAATAGTTTTCAGTCCTTACTTGTGTGTGCCACAAAAACTGTTTATATTGCCACTAAAATAAGTTATAATTTTAATATTTGTTTATTTAAGGCGTTTGTTTTTCCTTCATGATATGCTTTTCATATTCTGTCTACCTTCTTGACCTTGCATATTATATTCATTGATTATTATGCACCTACACATATTTTTCAAAATTTTTTGAACGAAGAATACTAGTATTTAAAATTCACAAAAAAATGAAATTTTATCATTGATTCTTGGAGAAAGACAGACAGATTAAAATAAATACCAGTGTAATGTCGTCTTTTTAGAATTATACTATAACTGAAATTTCTTTCTTCCATATTTTAGGCTAGGGATAAGATATGGAGATGCAATTTTCACGAGCCTATTTTGGCATCATCACACTACATTTTCACTGAAAAAAGTCATAATATTGCATTTAATTTTTTAGAGAAATTATCAATTTTCTGTTATTATATCAAAAAATGAAAATTTTACATATCACAGATAAGGTGCATTTGATGAAGCAATTAATGCTTTTTCCAACGTGATCAACTTCGTTAAAATCCATTCAGCTGTTCAAGAGTTACTGCTGTTCATTCAAAAAAATATTGAATCAACCCCAACCACAATGAATAATGAAAATGTTTTCCATATGGTGCAAACTTCTTGAAACACACTGTATATATGCAGACTTCTTAGATATGGAACATATCTCGTAAATAGTGATAAAAGAGTTTTGAAAGGAATATAATAACTACTCCTCACTTCACTGTTGACATTCGTACAGTGCATTAGTATTATTTTAGAGGAAAATATGAACTTCCATTGTCTATAAAAATATATCTGAAACAAAAATAAAAGAAAAGAAAATTTGATTAGTAAGTGGCAAGAAAAGAAAATAGCTGAAAAATTAAATTCAATGAATTAGTAGTATCTGAAAAAAGGGAATGAAATAATATTAGTAAATAATAAGTTGGAAAATGGTGAAAAAATAAAATTATACAATATACACGACGTTTCGGTTAGTTGGGTATCTCTAACCGTTCTCAAGTGTAAACTGATTATCAGAGTTTGGATTGATCTTTATATACTCCCTTGATCAGTTGTGCCGTGTTGGGCGTCTCTCCCATTGGGCGAGGGGAGGAGCTTGAGACCACTGATACGCGCCAGGATTGGTCGCCACGCGTTTGCCCCTTCAACACTGGGCTGACGTGTAACTTCATGGTTCTGTTGGATGAAAGCAGCTTCCTTGAATTTTCGTTTTCGCCAGTTCTGTTCCCGGTGGATAATCCTAGCATCGTTCCACTTAATGTTGTGATGTTTTGTCCATGCGTGATCAGCAATTCCCGATTTCGATGTTTCGGCTCTTCGTGTGTGTATTTGATGTTCTCCGATCCTAACATTAAGAGGTCTCTTCGTTTCACCGATGTATGAATCTCCACATTCACAGGGCACTAGGTATACGCAATTCTTATTGTCCGGGGGTCCATCTGGTTTAGTTTTGGTCAGCCTGCTTCTTAAGGTGTTGTCCGACTTGAACGCTGTTTTGAGGTTGTACTGCTGAGCGATTCGCCTTATCTTCTCGTGTATTCCTTTACCATAAGTTATGGTTGTCAGCTGCCTATTCTGGTACTCCTCTCGGATGGTTCTGTTCTGTTGACATTCCGCGATAGTCCTTGTTATTATCTTCTTGTTGTAACCGCTTTGTATCAGGTCCCTTTCGATGTTAGATATTTCCTGTTCCATGAGTCGGGGATCGCTGCAAATTGTTGTCGCTCTCCTGAACAGTGTCCTGATTATTCCTTTCTTCGTGCTCATTGAGTGATTCGAAGCGGAGTTGAGGTATTGGCCTGTGTGTGTGGGTTTTCTGTAGACTGACGTACTGATGTGATTATTGTTATGTTTAACCAGAACATCTAGAAAGGGTAGGCTGGAATCCTTTTCTTTCTCCATCGTGAATTTGATGGTGGTGCGAAAGCTGTTTATATGGTTCAAAAACTCGTCCAACTCGGCAGCGGTCCCTTTCCAAATGATGAAAGTATCGTCCACATATCTTAGCCACATCTTTCGTTTCACTGATTCTATCACTTGGCCTTCGAACCACTCCATGCTATTACTGGTGCACCATCGTCCTGGGAGTAGAATTCTTCTTTTATCTGGAAATAAGAATTATTAATGCAACATCCCAACAGATCAATTACTCCTTCAATGGGTATAGATTTCTGTCTGTCAGAGTATCGAATTTTGACTTGATGATGTCAATTCCTGCCGTATATATTATCTACATCAACTGATGAGCTGTTCGTTGGGTCCTAGTTTGACGTCCTTGATCATTTCCACGATGGAGATTCCTACCCTTTCTAGTCTGGTTAAACGTACGTCAGTCTACAGCCAAGCTTCGAATCACTCAATGACAGGATTTCATTTGCAGCGATCCCCGACTCATGAACAGGAAATATCTAACATCGAGATACAAAGCGGTTACAACAAGAGATAATAACAAGGACTATCGCGGAATGTCAACATGGCAGATGATAACCATACCTTATGTGAAGGGAATATCCGAGATCGAATCGCTCAGCAGTACAACATCAATCGGACAATAAGAAGCAGGCTGACCAAAACTAAACCAGATGGACCCCCGGACAATAAGAATTGCGATCCTAGTGCCCTGTGAATGTGGAGATTCATACATCGGTGACTCATCAAATACACACACGAAGAGCCGAAACATCGAAATCGGGAATTGCTGATCAGCATGAAAGTGGAACGATGCTAGGATTATCCACCGGGAACAGAACTGGCGAAAACGAAAATTCAAGGAAGCTGCTTTCATCCAACAGAACCATGAAGTTTTCAGTAAACCCAGTGTTGAAGTGGCAAACGCGTGGCGACCAATCCTGGCGCGTATCAGTGGTCTCAAGCTCCTCCCCTCGCCCAATGGGAGAGACGCCCAACACGGCACAACTGATCAAGGGAGTATATAAAGATCAATCCAAACTCTGATAATCAGTTTACACTTGAGAACGGTTAGAGATACCCAACTAACCGAAACGTCGTGTATATTGTATAATTTTATTTTTTTTTCACCATTTTCCAACTTATTATTTACTAATATTATTTCATTCCCTTTTTTCAGATACTACTAATTCATTGAATTTAATTTTTCAGCTATTTTCTTTTCTTGCCACTTACTAATCAAATTTTCTTTTCTTTTCTTTTATTTTTGTTTCAGATATATTTTTATAGACAATGGAAGTCCAGAATTCCACAAATACAGAAGAAACATTGTCGAAACCATTCAAACTAACACTTGACGCCCGGTACGGACCCGGTACGAGCAAGATTATCAGAGCATACGAGAAGATCAGACTCAAACTCACAAAAGAGGAATGTCATATAAAATTCCTAACCACAGCAAGAGATAACAACATCATACCCGTTGGATTCATCCTCAAGACCCAAATAGTAGGAAGCAGAGCCCGCCGAATATTGGAAAACGCGAGCAGAGCACTAATGAGATCCCAGATAAACTACCACAGGTGGAAACGAGCAACATACCAAGAAGAGGCAATTCAAAGTTTCGAAGAAATCAAAGAAATTCTGGAAGAAGTGGACTACGAACCCATTTTCGAGAAAATTGAGACGACGTGCCAAAAGCATAGATTTCGCCACCAGAAGAAACAAGAAAACAAACAACGCAGACTTCAAGAGCACCAACATCCTGGAACACAGAAAACAGTACCAAATATAAGGACCATAGTTAACACTTCATCACGCAAGCTTACACTCATGGAAGAACAAGTTTTAGACAAAAGGTCTCAAATTTGCAATAACACCCAAGGAAACTCCGATACTGGACATCATAAGCTCAGTTGAAACAGCCCACCTGGATCAAGAAGAAATGGATGAATTCCGCTGGAAAGTCCGCACTGCATTGGATAAACGGAATAATCCAACACCCAACATCACCAAATCCGAAGAATCAGCTTTGAGGGCCCTGAACAAGGACCAATCAATCAAAATACTACCAGCTGATAAAGGAAACGCCACCGTCGTCATGGACATCAGCCTATACGACAATAAAATCAAGGATGTACTCCAAAAAGGGAAATATAGACCAATTACAAAGGATCCAACCCCAAGCATCGAGAGGAAGATCTATCAGACACTGAAGAAATACAAGAATCATTTGGAGGACAAAACTAGAACAATGCTAACACCACATCATAGCAAGACACCTCATCTTTACGGGCTCCCCAAAATTCACAAAACAGGAATACCTCTCAGGCCAATTACTAGTTCCAGGAATTCACCAACAAGTAATCTCGCGAATTTTCTGTTGAAAATCATCCAGCCTTTTACAAGGGAAAACAACATCATTTGTCAAGAACTCCACCCACTTCGTGGAAAAGATCAAGGACGTCAAACTAGGACCCAAAGAACAGATCATCAGTTTTGATGTAGATAATATGAAACCAAACATCCCACGGCAGGAATCCCTGGACATCATTCAAGTCAAAAGTACAGAAGGATGATACTCTTACAGACAGAACATCTATACCCATTGAAGGAGTAATTGATCTGTTGGGATGTTGCATTAATAATTCTTATTTCCAGATAAAAGAAGAATTCTACTCCCAGGACGATGGATTACCAATGGGATCACCACTCTCACCAGTAATAGCCAACATTTACATGGAGTGGTTCGAAGGCCAAGTGATAGAATCATCTCCAGTGAAACCAAAGATGTGGCTAAGATATGTGGACGATACTTTCATCATTTGGAAAGGGACCGCTGCCGAGTTGGACGAGTTTATTGAACCATATAAACAGCTTTCGCACCACCATCAAATTCACGATGGAGAAAGAAAAAGGATTCCAGCCTACCCTTTCTAGATGTTCTGGTTAAACATAACAATAATCACATCAGTACGTCAGTCTACAGAAAACCCACACACACAGGCCAATACCTCAACTCCGCTTCGAAGCACTCAAGGAGCACGACGAAAGGAATAATCAGGACACTGATCAGGAGCGCGACAACAATTTTCAGCGATCCCCGACTCATGGAACAGGAAATATCTAACATCGAAAGGGACCTGATACAAAGCGGTTACAACAAGAAGATAATAACAAGGACTATCGCGGAATGTCAACAGAACAGAACCACGCGAGAGGTGAACCCGAATTGGCTGATGAAAACCACACCTAGTGTGAGGGGAAGATCCGAGAAGATAAGGTGTATCGCTCAGCAGTACAATATCAAAACAGCGTTCAAGTCGGACGACACCTTAAGTAGCAGGCTGACCAAAACTAAACCAGATGGACCCCCGGACAATAAGAATTGCGTATACCTAGTGCCCTGTGAATGTGGAGATTCATACATCGGTCAAACGAAGAGCACTCATACTGTTAGGATCTGAGAACAACAAATACACATACGAAGAGTCGAAAACATCGAAATCCGGGAATTGCTGATCACGCATGGACAAAACATCACAACATTAAGTGGAACGATGCTAGGATTATCCACCGGGAACAGAACTGGCGAAAACGAAAATTCAAGGAAGCTGCTTTCATCCAACAGAACCATGAAGTTTTCAGTAAACCCAGTGTTGAAGTGGCAAACGCGTGGCGACCAATCCTGGCGCGTATCAGTGGTCTCAAGCTCCTCCCCTCGCCCAATGGGAGAGACGCCCAACACGGCACAACTGATCAAGGGAGTATATAAAGATCAATCCAAACTCTGATAATCAGTTTACACTTGAGAACGGTTAGAGATACCCAACTAACCGAAACGTCGTGTATATTGTATAATTTTATTTTTTTTTTTTCACCATTTTCCAACTTATTATTTACTAATATTATTTCATTCCCTTTTTTCAGATACTACTAATTCATTGAATTTAATTTTTCAGCTATTTTCTTTTCTTGCCACTTACTAATCAAATTTTCTTTTCTTTTATTTTTGTTTCAGATATATTTTTATAGACAATGGAAGTCCAGAATTCCACAAATACAGAAGAAACATTGTCGAAACCATTCAAACTAACAGGAAAATATGAATTAAAAGATCCGACTGGACTGGTTCTACGACAGGCAACCGATTCTAGCGGTATATTTTTATATATATATATATATATATATATATATATATATATATATATATATATATGTATATATATATATACAGGGTTAGAACTATTTAGAGGGGGACTACAGGGATATCGTAAACCGTTAGAAATACAGGGTGGCTTAAATTACAAAAAAGTTGCATTATTTAGGGATGAGTGTGATGGTGTAAACAGATCCAAAATATCTCCAATGGTTCCCGAGATATTTCAAAAAAAATAAAAATCGAGATTTTCTTTTTTTCTTTGTAACTCATTTGTTTCTGGAGATAACTTTACGAAATTCGGTTTGTAGCTATAATTCAACAGGGCAATTCTACCGGCGTTGTCAGATTTTTTCTGTTTTCCATTGTTACAGAGACGCGATAGTCAAGTTTTTTTTTCTTATAGGCCATGTTGGTTCTCCTCATGGAATGATAAAGAAAAAAATTATGAATTCAAAAATGTATCACACTACAAAAATACTGAGTCTAGTTACGCAAATTTGAACTTCTTTTTATTTTTTTGTTTAAGTAGTAGGCTGGTGCCAGAATTGTCAAATAACTCAAGAAGTCAAGAAGTCAGGGAATTTTTTAATACTAGATTCGTCGAACAATGGATTGGGAGAAACGGACCCATTAACTGGCCGGCTAGATCTCCGGACATTTATCCTATGGATTACTTTTTTGGGAAGTATTAAAGGACTATGTTTATCCAGTCCCCTTACATAATACAAATGAAATTCGCAACAGAATTATAGAAGGAATGAGATCCATATCTCCTGAGCAAATTCGAGCGGCTATCCAGGGAATTTCAGAAAGAAGCGGGGTTGTGCATTATTAACGAAGGAAACCATTTTGAACATAATTGAAAATTAACTTTTTTATTATAAATTTTTTGCTTTTGTTCGATTTGTTGTGTTTTTATTTAAAAAAGATTTGTTTTACTGAACTAATATTTGATTTTTTGTTTGATACATAATACACAGGAATAATGTTTTACATTTAACATTAAATAAATGACAAGTGAATCATTAGCCCACTATCCTTTTCACAAAGTTTTAACAAAAACTTAATTTTAGCTGTATGAATTCATATTTTTGTAAGGTGTGATACACTGTTGAATTCGTAATTTTTTTCTTTATCACTACATAAGAAAAACCAACATGGCGTCCATAAGACAAAAAAGTTGACTATCGCGTCTCTGTAACAATGGAAAAAATCTAACAACGCCGGTGGAATTGCTATGTTGAATAATAGCTACAAACCGAATTTCGTGAAGTTATCTCCAGAAACAAATGAGTTACAAAGAAAAAAAGAAAATCTCGATTTTTAGTTTTTTTGAAATATCTCGGGAACCATTGGAGATATTTTGGATCTGTTGACACCATCACACTCATCCCTAAATAACGCAACTTTTTTGTAATTTAAGCCACCCTGTATTTCTAACAGTTTACGATATCCCTGTAGTCCCCCTCTAAATAGTTCTAACCCTGTATATATATATATATGAATATATATATATATATATATATATATATATATATATATATATATATATATATATATATATATATATATATATATATATATATATATATATATATATATATATATATATATATATATATATATATATATATATATATATATATATATATATATATATATATATATTATATATATATATATATATATATATATATATATATATATATATATATATATATATATATATATATATATATATATATATATATATATATATATATATATATATATATATATATATATATATATATATTTATAAGTATTTGATTTTATGAAAGTTTTTTCTCTAGGATGGAACTACATTTTAAAAATATTTTCATGTTGTACAGGGTGTGCCAAAAAGAAGAAAAGTATCGAAGTTAGTATTTTTCAAATGGAATACCTTGTATATTATTTCATTTTTGGATTTTTCAGTAAAAACAAATGCCAGTTTCACCAAGGTTTAATTCACCTAAACCTTATGGTTTTTGAAATATCTCGTATTTTGTGAAAATGAAGTATCAGTTTTAACGCTTAGACTCTCAACTCGTGTTTTCTTGTTTTTAATAAAATTAATGATAAGGCCTACTAACCTGATTAAACTTTATGCCGCACTTGTGAAGTATTAACTAACTTAGACTGCCCGATTTCACCAACGAGATGTAAGGAAGTTCCTAAGTAAGTAATTCCTACCATAAAAAATACCTAAATCCGATACTTACCTAAATCGGATTTCACCAACCTTAGAAATTCTTAGCTAAGAAATACCTTGTTAAAAACTTGATTTGGAAAGTTTTGTACATATAATTAGTACCACTGTTTATTACTAGCCTGTAAATTTGACAATGGATAGTAAGAAGAGAAAAAATGATAGAAATATAATAATTTTGTCCACGACTGTACTATAAATCATTCATTATACGTGTACTTCCTGAAGTACAATTATACCTATTATTCACTAGTGTGTATAATGGTTTATTATACACTGCATGACGTCACACTCAAAACGTATGTCCAAACTTGAGACTATCATTCACATTGTTAGGATAGTATTGTTATTAGATTTTTAGGTTTTATGTAACTAAGATAACTTTTAGGCAAATTATTGAACTAATATTTGATATAATGCCCAACTTATTGAATATTTACTCTAATGAATTATCTATTTCATTTTTATCAGAGTGAAAGAAAGGAATGGAATCGATGTCAAGTGAAATAGTTGACGTTTACGTGAGTATGCAGTTTTCAGTGAACACAGAAAATGTTATGTCAACGCTTTTGATAACTATTTTTATTGTTGAAAATGCAGATTATTACTAATTTTTCCGAGGAAGTCGTGGACAAAGTATAGTATTCTACTCGCACAAAATTACAATTTTTCACTCGGGTGAATTTTGTGCTCGTTGAATAATATACTATTATTATATCAATTTGAGGTTGAGCATTTCCTAAATACTCTAGGCGGTCCTAACGTTAGGTATTTCCTATCGTCCTTAGTCATTACTTAACGCGTAGTGAAACGCAATTTGCACTTAGGAATTCCTAAATCCGATTTAAGTATTGCCTAACTTTAGGAATTAGTTGGTGAAATCGGGCATTAGTGTGTAAAAATAAATGTTGAATACTTGCAGTCTTTAAACGGCACTAACTTGTTTAACTTAAATGGGACATCCCGTATTTTATTTCACCAGCAGATATTAAATTCAATTGTCTGTCGAATACCTAAATACATTCCAGTCGATATCTCTTCACGTTTTCAGATAAAATGCACATTTTCATCTAAACACAAGAATATCCTTTTTATAAAACCTTTAGCAACATCTGATAACATACGCGGGATAACATTTAGAAAACCTTCTCTGATACGCTGCTTCCATGGGCGACTTGGTTAATAAAAAATTTCATAAAGTTAGTTTGTAAAATGAAAATGCTCATTTTATGTAAAAACGTGAAGAGTTATCGATAGGACTGTATTCAGGTATTCGATAGACAATTAAATTTCACATCTGTTGGTGACATAAAATACGGGGCGATCCATTTAAGTTAAACATGTGAGTGCCGTTTAAAGATTGCAATAATTTTACCTTTATTTATACACACCAAGTATAAGTAAGTCAATATCTCAGTCAATAACGCGGTATAATACACACCTCCAACAACACCAGACAATATGAAACAGCGTATCTGATAAGCTTTTCTAAATGTAAGCCCGCATATGTTCTCAATTGATACTGTTGTTTTTAGAGTCTGCTACTTTACCTCTATTTAAAAGTGAATTTGTGGATCACCATACGATAAATAATAATAAATAGAGTTTGATGGTTGCCAGTTTGAACACTTGATATAAAATACTGCTTGTTTCATATCCATAATTTTTTTTTCCTTTATAATTAGAACTCCTTAGTACATAACATTTAAGATATTGAAAAATAAATGCATATATTATGATCTAGATGTTTATTTCAATCAATTCTGATTTCTCAAAACGCCATAGGCGACTTGATAAATGATCAATTTCTTAATATCAGTTTGCAAGATGACAATGTGCATTTTATTTGAAAACTTGAATATATATATATATATATATATATATATATATATATATATATATATATATATATATATATATATATATATATATATATATATATATATATATATCGATTGGAATGTATTAAGTTATTCGATAGACAATGAAATTTTACATTTAAATTGAACAAGTTAGTGCCGTTTGAAGATTGCAATTATTTTACCTTTATTTTTACACCTTAAGTCTAAGTTAGTCAATATTTCACAAATGGGACATAAAGGTCGTTTCATTTAGTACCCTTATCATCAATCTGGTTAAAAACAAGAAAACACCGGTTTAAGTGTTAAAACTGATACTACATTTTCACAAAATACGAGATATTTCAAAAACCATTAGGTTAAGGTGAATTAAACCTTTGTGAAACTGGCATTTGTTTTCACTGTAAAATCAAAAAATAAAATAATGATACTTTTCATGTTTTTGGCACACTCTGTGCAACATGAAACTATTTTCAAAATGTAGTCCTTTCAGGTCCCTATAGATCCTAAAGAAGAAGCTTTCATAAAATCAAATACTTTAGCCCTAATTCTTCGTGTCGAATAAGGAGAATAACCCTGTATATATATATATATATATATATATATATATATATATATATATATATATATATATATATATATATATATATATATATATATATAATCTCTTGATAATTATTAGCAATAACAGGCTGGTTGAATCTTAAAAAACTCGATTTTATTAAAGAGTTGACGTTTCACTTCGATATTCGTAATTGAAATTTCTTTGACATTTATTGATGTGAAAAAATTGAAAAAATAAGGCTGCTTTGTCTTGCTAGTTATTTATTATATGCTATTCAGTCTAATATTAACATTCAAAAATGTTATCATTAGATGGTAAGGGAAACCAAAGAAACCTTTACCTACGTAATGTTTGAAAATAAAAATAATAGGGTATTATTTATCTAACAACAAAGAAATGATAAATAATACCCTATTATTTTTATTTTCAAACATTACGTAGGTAAAGGTTTCTTTGGTTTCCCTTACCATCTAATGATAACATTTTTGAATGTTAATATTAGACTGAATAGCATATAATAAATAACTAGCAAGACAAAGCAGCCTTATTTTTTCAATTTTTTCACATCAATAAATGTCAAAGAAATTTCAATTACGAATATCGAAGTGAAACGTCAACTCTTTAATAAAATCGAGTTTTTTAAGATTCAACCAGCCTGTTATTGCTAATAATTATCAAGAGATTAAAAATAGATCACAGGCAACAACAATTCGAATAAATAATTATATATATATATATATATATATATATATATATATATATATATATATATATATATATATATATATATATATATATAATCAGTTCTTCATTTAATCTTAAGTGAATAATGTAATCGTTTATTTATCAAGAGTGAGGTAGTGTGAAACATTGAACTTGAGCTGTTCAAAAGACTGTTGATGAATTGATCGCTAAATTTGGTTGATCTCTAACATATTTCTTTCCTTATGATAACTTGAATAAATATTCCAAGTGTCTCCGTAGCTCAGTGGTCAGTGCGTTGGACTACTGAACAGAAGGTCGGTGGATCGAATCCCGGCCAAACCAACGAATTAATGCGGAGCCACCTTTCGAAAGGCAATGGCAAACCACCGAGAAGTATTATGCCTAATAAAGCCTCTCTAAAAAGACGTTCGAAACCGTCGTAAAACCGTAGGTCCCTTCTTTTCGTGTATCACTGTATCACGCACAACACGAATAGTTGTAGAGAAGTCGCCTACGCCCGAAACCGGGTCATGCACCCATGGAGCTTCAGGTATATTCAATATTCTCACCTTGAGCATAAAATCCACAACGTTAACAATAATTAATGCTTTTTGTCTTTGCCGGTGTGAATACCTCAAATAAGCCAACTCTAACCTCTTGCAATGAAAGCTGTTCGTCAATGAAGGCCAATAGATTCCTTTGTACATGAGGCCTCTTTTGAAGACGGTTGTAAAATCAGCTGAAACATATTGAGTTCAGTAACATTCTTATCACGTAGAGGTACATAAATTTATTTCAAAGGTTGAGTAGAAATTAGTATATTGTTTTATTAGGAGTAGAAGTGATACTTTTTGTGGCGAGACTAAACGACAATTTCTGTCGAGCCACAAAAAGTGCTTTTCTCCGAATGAAACATGCGATTTTTTCCGCAGACGATGTTCAAAAGATAAAATTACGATAATATTTTTAAAAAGGATTAGATGTGAAGAAACGTAAAACTAGATTGCTTTGTTTACTGGTTTTGTAGATGTCAAGGCAACACAAATTTGACAATTCAACAAAATAATTGTCAAACATATTTAAAGTCACTTCTCTACTCATTATAAGACTGTGCGTTTTTTGTAAGTACCCGAGTGTTAAGAAATGACTTGTATTAAAATATGTAAGATTTTTCTTGCAGATTACATTATGTCGGATTTGGAACCTAACTGTACTCCGCCTGACGTTCTTGATATTGACGTCAGATTAAAAAAAGTGCACTACGGCCGGACAAAGTAAAAACAAAAGGACGTCTGTGAAATCAAACTTCAACATTGAGAACTGAGGTTGGAAAAGTTGTCATTTGACGTTTGCGAAAAAAATTCATTGTATGAAATTCACTCTCCACTTCAGACAAGCGTATTTTAAGTACCCAATTCCTGCATCAGTTCAGTTAATTGCTACATGTCACATAAAGTTATAAGATATGTTGTTATCAACCAATTCATAAAAATATACTAGTTTTCCATGTCCAACTTCAATGTCAATATCAATGTCTTACTTTCTTCTAGTATATTATGCTATGATTCTTCAGCTGGGAATTATCATTATTTCAGTAATAATTAAAAGTAAACTACAAGCAATTTTTCCAAATTATTTTTCAATATTATGTAACAATATATAATAAATATATATATATATATATATATATATATATATATATATATATATATATATATATATATATATATATATATATATATATATATATATATATATATATAAATATAACAACGTTACCAGACTATTCAATGAACAAATCTGGAAGAATTAATCATGCAGCGGAAGCGTAGTGAAAACTTTTCTATAAAATACTAATCAATCGGAAGATTGTCATTTTTATTTAAATCAGACATCAAAATTGAGATAAACATCACTTTGAATATACATTAATTATTATACTGAAAAGGGGCAAATATATAAAATTCCTCACATGTTTCCTTAATTCATTTTCTCATAGGTATAATAAACATAAGGAAAATATGTAACATAGGCTTTTTATATTTTCATTAAGTAATAACAAAAAAAATTTTCATATATAATACCACTTGAGATGAAATTTTGCCGGCAAAATTTCTCTTTTGTAATAATTATGCAAGTTTGTTGCTTAGGCAATTTCGCGAATGACATTTTTTCCAAAATCACTCGCCTAACGGCTCGTGATTTTGATACAAATGTCATTCGCGAAATTGCCTAAGCAACAAACTATTATTAACTAGTCCACCTCTTGAGATATATGAATCACCTGATAAGAAGAAACTATTCGACTAGTAGTTCTACCTAGCACGATTTGTTTTTGAATTTTTTCGATAACTAATATTTTCCACCCTACATTTCCAACAGATCCAAATATTTACGAACGACATTAGTTGATTTAACAATATCACTATAACTTTTCAAATCTGTTTTATTATAGGGATTTGGATTTTTTTCAATAGCAATTCGAAGAATCCTCTAGTGATGAGGTGATTGAGAGAGTTATCATCATTATGATCAATTAAAATATAAAATTTGGGTAATTGGGGACTGTAACGTACGTACACCTATGGTCAAAATATCTAAGAAAATGACTAGTTGTCATCGCCTCAGTATGTTCCATCGCTAATCCTAACCATTGATCTAACGATTCTTGGAAGACACTAATATTTTTTTCCGTCGACCTCTAAATAAAAGCTTACTTTAACGTACACGAAATTGATCATTAATGACCCATTTTAATGTACAATTTCCACTATTTTAATGTATGATTGTCACGGGCAACCAAACACAGAAGTATTCAGCACGGAATAGTTGAATTATTCTGTGTCTGTACTGTTATTCCACAGAGAAAAGGAATTCATAACTCAAATCGAAAAATTTAACTCTATACAAAATAAAGAAGAAACTGCGGAAAAATTTTATGCAATAATCGTTCGAAAGTAATTAACACTTCAGCTTCCACCAGTTTCACATATTCCTTATCGGATATTGTAGGTAATGTGAACTATTCAGAATGTCACATGTCTAATATTCCATCTATGAATTTCTCAAATTGTTCCATCGGGAGCATAGATATATCGAAATGAACATAGAAATTTATATTGTGTCAAATGTATCTGCTATGCAAAATAAAAATTTATTTCAATCGAGAATTTATACTCAATTCATGATGAGGTCGACCAAAAAATCTTGTAATAAACTCGATTATTAATGTAGCGATTAATGGTCTCGAAGTATTAACGCGTTAAAATTAGACCTGTGTCGATCGTGATTGATCGAATCTTCTTGATTCGATCGCAACCTATACACGAGTGATCGAATCACAAATATCTAAAAGACCCGATCTTATTTAACCCGATCCCGATTTACTTGACAAGACTAACCAAATTGCACTTTAATATTTTCATTTGTTTTTACACAACAGTATATAACTAATTGCTTGCTGATACAATCGTTCACATACTTTCATTCATCGCATCTTTCTCGTGTTGTTTTGAATTTTGACACGTAATCCAAAAGGAACCGATTTTTTCAGGAACGCTCGCGTAGAAGAGTCGCAACCTGTCGATCTCTCAGTCTTTGGGTCGCGAACTCGATCGATCGCGTCTTGATCGAGATCGAATTCAGTTTGAGATCGAATCAGTGACATGCTGATATATGTACTGTCGATCTCTCTGTCTTTTGGGTCGCGAACTCGATCGCGTCGTGATCGAGATCGAATTCAGTTTGGGATCGAATCAGTGACATGCGTAGGAATGACCCGCGACACGTGATTTTATATTCAGGTTTTGCTTCCGTGTTTTAGTGAACTTAGTTAATATTATCGTCGTCTCCTCTATCCACATTTATATACATTAATGAAGCGTTTATCTAAAATAAAAGAAGCTCTTTAAAACCGAAAAGAGCCTCTCAAATTTTATTTCTTAATCACAATTTGGAGTGAATTATCATTTTTGATATTAAAAACTATCAGTTACTTCCTTTTGTAACATTTTTATGTTGTTTTCCACTCATGTAGGTTATCTTATTAGTATATATTCTATCCGATTCACCGGTTCAGCATTCGTCATTCGTTACAAAGGGACTGCGACCTGCGACCCAAATGATCGAAATGATCGAATCTTTTTAACCTGATCACCATACGAATGGGTCATGATCGACCCGGGTCTCGACAAATGATCGATCGACACAGGTCTAGTTAAAATATCTCAACCATTAATCGCTGTCATTAATAAACTTAAATAATAGTTTATTAAATAACTATTAATAACACAATATTCTCTTGTTCAACCTACGTTAACACTTGCTGTTATTATTCTTATTTCTCTTCTTTCATAGGTTCTTCATAATTAGATTCGTAACTGACTCTTTATTCGCATTCCCTATTATTCCCTTTATTAATAATTTCCAATTTGCTTTCAAATAGTTATCTAATGAAATAATTCAGGTGCTTTTATTTCAGGTTCTAATTCACCTTTAGTTTCTACTAGTTGTCCTTTTTATAATTCTACAATTGAATTTTCACTCGATTGAGTAATGAATTGAATTAATTCAGTTTGTATGAGGGCAAATCTTGAGTCAAACCGAGTATTTTTTTAAATATTTTTTCTTTCGTTCACTATATCTAGAGCCAAGCATTTATTTTTCATTTATTATCATTAGAACCAATATAGAATGTAGCGGCAATATCTACTTTCTTCATCAATAATCAAAAATCCATATGATATTTTTCAATATTCAGAACTTAGAGAGTGCTCGAACTTATCGAGCGATATAACAGCAGTCACATGGTCGTAGTAAATTTGATCAAAATTAACTCTAAATTGAGAATACAAATTTTTTTTGGTCACAAGTAGAAGTATAATATATATATATATATATATATATATATATATATATATATATATATATATATATAATTTATAACGCTTTCTGAATCAAAAGTATTCTCTGCCTTTATTCTAATTACCACAAACAACATCATCGAATATCACTATTGAATATAAATGTACATCTTGAGGAGATATTATGAATTCACCATTTTGATATCCCTAATAATTTATATCATAAGTTCGTTGAACTCACTTTCCAGAAATATTTAGAATATATGATTCTTCATCTACTGCACATGCAACAAAAATTCATAAGACAACATTGTGAGTGATGATTAATAATTATATTCCAGTTTGTTTAAGTTGACATTTTTCAAAATAAGCTGAACAAATGAAGTGTACCTATTGAAATTAGTGATATTCTAAATACGAAATTTTGACAAGAAAAAACGAACAAGAAAATGTATTTCTGCTATTTCCATCAACTTATTCAATGTAGTATGAATTTGCTTCCGAAATTTTGTCTAAGAAATATTGTCTAGAACGAAACACAGAAACATACCGAGCGGTAAACCGCTGACTCAATTTTTGTACACCACAATGCCCAATCGGGGAATATCACATGCAGTTTCCGCAATTTCTCAGCAATGCCCAGCAATGACTAATATTACCCAGTAATTCCTTACTGGGAATTACATGAATAACAGAGAAGAAAAACTCCAGCAAATACACGACATCTTATGAAGTGGAGACGAGAAATACTACAGAGGTCCCCAAGAGGTGGAGACCAGGTGAAACATAAACCAAGACATATCAGAAGCCGTTCGAAAGGTTTCAAGAGACTATAATACCAAATGGATAAGGAAAACAATCAAGGACAACAAAAGCATGAAAGTATTCATGACCCAACACACAATAGGAAAAACAGAGATCACTAAACTCGAAAATGCAAACGGAGAGCTCACTACAAATAAACAAGAGACTGTGAGAGTCTTTCAGTTGAACTTGTATGGTGAAAGGGAACAGCCAGATGAGGACAATCTCTGGGCTATACCCAAAATTCTCAATCAAGGATCGAAGGAACTACCGGATATAACTACTAAGAGCTATAACGAACCTATTCAATGAATGTCTTATAGAAACAACAACACCTATAGACTGAAATAACGACATTTTTGTTATGCACGAAAAAATATATTGCTAACCTAAACAACTACAGGCTGATCAGTTGACCTTCGTATCTATATAAATTATTCAGTAAAATCATAACTAAACGCCTCGAATGTGAACTCCACTTCTATCAGCCTCCAGTACAAGCAGGATTTAGATCCGGATATGGAACTTACGACCGCCTACAGGTTATCAAGATTGAAAAATCGGTCGAATATAACAAGCCACCATTACTGATCTTTTTGGACTACTGTTTGATTCCATCAAATATAGCGAGATGTTCGAAGCGCTTGCCGACTGCCAAGTGGATTAGAGATACTCCGTCATACTGCAACACATTTACAAACACGTAACTGCAAACGGGCTACACGAGGGAACTGAAAAATTCAGAGTGCACCGTTGGATTCGACAGGACGATACAATCTCGCCTAAACTGTTTATCACACCTTTGGTCTTTTGGAGTACATGTTCGAGGGTATTGAAGTGAAGGGTCTGGACATAAATACTGACGGAAGAAATCTTAACCATCTTCGATTCGCTGATGATACTGTGTTGACCACAGTTTGTTTTAACAATGCAGAACAAATGCTACTGAAACTGACATCTGCTTCAAGTGAAGTTGGCCTCAAAATCAGCGCAAGTAAAACGCAGTTTATAATAAATCTAGTCCATAGCCAAAACATAGTAATATAAGTGAAAGAGATTACCCAACTGTCATCCTACAAACACCTAGGACATGAAATCAGAGTGGGCAGAGATAAGCAGACCTGCGAAATAGATCGAAGAGTTGGACTAACTTGGGCTGTTTATGATAGGCTCAAATACATCTTGAAATCAGATATTCCTATATGCCTTAAGCGTAAGGTCTTTATAATCAGTGCGTCTTGCCAGTCCTTACTTATCCGTCGTAGACCTTAACGCTAACACAAAAATGAGCAAACAAAGTGAAAATTGCCCAGCGAGAAATGGAGCGATCTATGCTGGGAATAAAATTAAGAGATAGAATATCCAAAAAGATAATTCGTCAAAGAGCTGGAGGTTCGGACGCAATAGAGCGAATATCGTATCGCAAATGGAATTGATCTGGACATGTAGCGAGGATGCCGAATGAAAAATGCACCAAGAGAATGATAGAGTGGCAGAATCAGAGAACTTGTCACTTGTACATTGTCTTGTACTTTTAACGTAAGGAATTTTTCCTCGAGCTACCAAGTACAGTTATTGTGGTTTGAGCTTTAGCATTTGAATAGGTAGTCAGTAAAACTTAACCCGATTTAACCACAGTTTGCTGTGGTTAGTACGAGAAAAATGAATTTTGTTTTCAGTTTAATCGATTTTGTTTATAATGGAAACATACGTTTTGAACTCATAACGATTTAAAATGACCACTTCTTGATATTGAAGTTAAGAGTACGACAAGGCAACAATGCGCAGAATTTTATTTCTGCTAGTTTTCCTAACTTTGTCCTATTCAGGAGAGATTTTAATAGCAAATGAATAAATGCGGCTCAAACTTCCGATTATACGTCAGAGAGATAGAAAGCGAAATTCTGTGATGCAAAGGTTTGGATGAAACGGGCCAAGCTCGAGGCCAAGAGTATCAACTTGTTATATTATAAAACTCTTGCTCAGCTTAGTTAAAGATACCCATTCTACCCAAAGAACAAAACGTAAATAATTATGTAACTGAATGGAAATATAGAGATCTAACACATCTAATAGTTTTTTCCAAGGTTTTTTCATTTTCTGAAAAATGTATGCACCTATTGGTATTGGTATTGGTAGGTTTGGATGGTGACCGATGCGCTGCGACCTTATTAGATCTATTATGCCCCATCTTCTTCTGCTTCTCGATGTGTTCTCGTTTTACAGCAGCCCCTCAAGCCTCAATACCTTCAGGAATTTGAGGATTTTAAGAGGGTCTATTCGTGGTATTTCTTCTACAGTCAGCTGGTATGATCCCAGTGTGTTCAGTCTTTCATGGTGCACAGCATAGCACTCCATCAGTATATGGTGAGGTGTTTCTGGACGTTCCTTGCAGAATCTGCAGGTGCTTTCCCCTCTAGCCCTAGCTTCTATAGGTGTTCTTTGAGTCTGCAATGCCCCGTAAGAAATCCTGTGATTGTCTTTAGACTAGTTTTGCTGAGGTTAATCAGTGTCTTCGATCTTGCTCGGTTGAACTTTCCGAGGAGATCTTTGGCCTGCCTCAGTCCTGGAAGTCTTTGCCAGTATGTTGCTCTCATTGCTTCTTCAGCTTTATTGAGTTCTTCTTGGAAGTAAGATTTTCCAAGTCCGCAGAAAGGCTCTGGCCCGATTAGTGGCGTTGACGCACCCTTTCGTGTCAGGGTGTCTGCTTGTTCATTACCCTTCACTCCGACGTGCCCCGGCACCCAGAGGAGGATCACTTTGTTGTTCCTGCCCAGATCGTTTAGTTTGTCTAGGCATTCACAAACCATCTTTGAGTTGATGTTATAAGAGTTCAACGCTTTGATGGCTGCTTGGCTATCGGAGAGGATCGCAATATCCTTGTTCCGGTATTTCCTATCGAGGTTGAACTGAATGCACCTTTCTATGGCGTGAATTTCCGCTTGAAGTATACTAGGGAACTGGCCCATGGGTTCTGAGTATTTGGTACGAGGCCCAACGACTCCTGCTCCAGTTCCTTCGGGAGTTTTAGACCCGTCCGTATACCATATTATGGTATTCTTCTCCAGTGCTCGAATGGATTCTATGCTTCATTCCTTCTTGGTATTTAGTTCCGTTCGAAATAATATAGGTATGCACCTATATTAACCTATCTATTGATTATCTATTGATAACCCGAAAAGTATAGAACGTGGTATGGCGTCGGTTGTCTGTCGTCATCGCGTCACGTGGTTTAAGACTTGCGTGCCATTAGTCCGATGTGGCCACGCCCCTTCGTTACGTTTGTAACAAGGCCCCATAATTACCGCAATTCCTGATTACTTCGATAATGCCCACAATTCCTACATAAGGTAGAAAAAGCCGAATATGAAGTAATTCCCGATTATTCCTAATGATTCCCCGATTTTGTACACCATAATTCCCAGCGGTTTACCCCTCGAAACATACTTCAAATTCAAAGTAGGATATTTTGTATATAGTTACAAGTTATTGATGTAACTCTGACGAATATCTGTTCAAATTGAAAACTTTACATGTATCAAAACATTTTCTGTATATTTGTTAATACTTGAGCACATGAGAGGTATCATACACCGATACACCAACAGAAATTGGAAAATTATTCATAACTGGCTACCAACCTTCATTAATGATAACCCCAAATATGAAACTAAAAATTCCATAGATTTTATTAACAAATTGAAACATCTTAAAAAAGCTCATTACCTAGGTATATTTCATCTGAACCTATAAACTTATTTCCATACCGAAAATAAAATACAGATGAAAGAAATAATAACCATACCGATAAAAGGAATAATAACAATAATATACGAACAACTCAAATGGGATATATTAATTTTGAGATAGCCGAAATGAAACAAATGTTGCAGACTATAAACGTTTTTATGGAATAAGGTTATTTCAAACTTAATAAGAAATTTTATGCACAACTAGATGACTTATACCTATGGGTTTACCTTCTGAAGGAAATTTTTATGAGTAATTTGAAATCTAAAACTTCCACTGCTCAAAATAAAGTAACTAATAATGTATTCTAATGTAAACGTTATTTGGGTGTCGCTTTGTGCATTTTTACAGACAATGATAAGCAACTACAAAATTGTTCACGTTTCATAAAATTTTTCTATGGCACAATTCAGTTCTCTATAACAGAAAATACCTCACGCATTCTTTGCTTCTTCAATCTAGAAATGAAAAAAAGCAATAGCACTTTTACTGTCAATGTATTCAGGAAACCTATATCCATTCATAATATTATAGGCTCCGTTCTAACCAAATTAAGTGCATTTGATTTATAGTTTACTACTATCAACTCCACTTTCCGAAGGAAATTACACAGAAGAAGAGAAAATCATAAAACAGTAAGCAAAGAACAATGCATATCACGACTATTTATTTGAGAAACTTATCTATGAAAATCGTCAGACTCTACTACTCAAACAAATCTATACAATTAACTATAAAAAAGAATGAAATTTCATAGTGAAAATTATATACCAAATCTCGTCAAATTTGTAATAGATTGGGCACATTTAACATAAAACCATAAGCATTACTAGTAGAAATTGTGTTAATCTTTGGTAAATTTCAGAAATATCAGAAGCACACCACTGGTAATCCTTAATACTTAATGAGCACTTGAGTCACCGGTGTTACAGTGCGCAATAAGCACCAGACCCTATGGATTTTCCATACCTAAATAAACAATTTCACTATGGCACCACTGTTGTCGCAAAATAGGGGTACAAATTTGGCCGTTGTTATAATAATTAATAAACACCAGCCTTAATAAACTAGTTTAGTTTGAAGAAACCCTTGATAATGGACTAGCAGCCTGAAATAATTGTCGAGTTGAAATGTTATTAGGTATATCGTATTTAATTTAAAATTACTTATATATATATATATATATATCTATATATAATATATATATATTATAATATACTATATATATATATAATATATATATATATATATATACTTATATATATATATATATATATTTATATATATAATATAAATTTTATATTTATATATCTATAATATAGCAATATATATATATATATATATAGGTATATATATATATATCTATATATATATATATATATATATATATATATATATATATATATATATATATATATATATATATATATATATATCTTTATATAAAATATTAAAAATTTGTAATAAAAACTATTATCACTATTGGCGTGACAACAATCTGAAAGGTTCGATCCTCATTTTTCAAAAAGATTGCCTTTTCAACGTTTCTTTTGCCATAGAAAACGAGGAAGTATTCAAACTGCACTTATACCAAGGAATTTTAGACGGTAACCAGTGTTTTATATTTGGTGTGAAAACTATTTTTCTAATTAATGTTATTTGCTATGTGCGAAAAAGATTCAAATATTTTGTGAAATATTTAACGAGGGTATTTCGAAAATATGTTACTGGCAGAACATCGACGATAGTTTCACCTGCATGATTGAGCACCTCCACATAATGGCTATTTGGTTAATAATTTTTATGATAGCTTTTCTTATGACCCGTGCATTGCAAGCAATAGACCTCATTTGTGGCCACCCGATCACTTGACCATTCCGTTCTCGACATTTTCATGTGTGGGACAATTGAAAATCACGTGTACGATACTCGCGTAACCACAATGGAAGAGTGCACTAAAAAAAGTTTGAAAGACATTCAGTAATTTGTATCCCTTATCGTTAGAAAACCCTCCCATGAATTGTTGAGAAACAACAAGTGGCGCAATTTTGTACATTCTTTGAAGTGATTGTTTGTATATTACATAAAGTGAACAAGAAAAAATTCTTTAATAATTAAAAAAATTATCAAACAAATTTCCAAGGGAGCTGGTTATACGTATTCCGCAATTCTGCATTCACAATCCAACGGTGAACTATAGAAATCGTCATGTCACTATGTTAGTGTGCCTTGGAATCATATACGCGACTGTTGTAGAGTAGGTGTCTTCATGTCAGGAGGTACGTGTTTACGCGACGAATTTCTGCATTTTTGATCTAAGCGGTGAATTGTTGGTTCCCAATATCCTTGGTGGTAGGGCACTCTAGGTTGTTATCCAGACAGTGTTACCGACCACAATTTGTATTGGGAAACAATTAGAAATTTGTTAATTCACTCATAGTCAAATAAGCTCCACTGATGAGATCAAATATGATCGAAACAGCTGTATGCAGATTTTGAATCGGGGTGACTTGGCGATTTCTATAATGCACGGTTAGATTGTGAATGCAGATTTTGCGGAATACGTATAAACAGCTCCCTTGGAAAATTGTTCGATAATTTTCAATTTATTGAAGAATTTTCCATGTTCACTTTATGTTATATATATATATATATATATATATATATATATATTTATATTTATATATATATATAATATATATATATATATATATATATATATATATATATATATATATAACATATATATGTTATATATATATACATATATATGTATATATATATATATATAATATATATATATATATATATATATATATATATATATATATATATATGTATATATATGGGCCATTATTGCTATCTCGTATATATATATATATATATATATATATATATATATATATATATATATCTATATATATATATATATATATATATATACATAGGCCATGAGCAGCCCCTTTGCTATGTGAATGACACAATGGTCCACCCGCAAGAACGTTAGTCGTCCCAGTTTCGGGCTCACCAAGGAAAGGCACTGTATACCTGTTCTAAAGTATAGAAGATGGTCTAAAACGACGTTTCCCGCGTTTTTGGCAGGGACGACATTTTTACTTTCAACATGTTCATTATACACTTATAGGTTCCAACAAAATCCATGTAGAGGGCGCTATTTTTATACACATTCTGAATATACATTGGATATAGCCACAGTGCATTGGTTAGCCCCGAATGCGGCAACACTGTAAGACAAATCGCAAAGCGTTATGTTGGGTCAAGTTTTCAAGTTGATTATTTTCCTGAATATTCTTTCATGGTTTAGGCTTCTGTATTAGATCGATATACAGGGCGGGACACCACATACGAACTATTCTCTAGTATATTAGCGACAATTGAAAACCAAATGTGGTGGTGAATTCAGATTAATACGTGCTACATTTTGAAATAATTTCAAATATACAGGATGTTCCAAAAAACAGTGACCTTTCAAAGTAATGTTTTTTCTAATGGAATACAGTCGATTTAATTAGGTTTTTGAATTGTACGTAACAAATTAGCTACTATGAAAAATGTCTTCAGGCTGTAATAAGACATTCATTCAATTTATTATTACAAAATTCCTTACAGGGTGTTCACAATTTTCAGTTCCATTATTAGCCAATTCACACTGTAAAATCGAGTTTATTTGAAATAAGAATACCCTGAATGTTTTAAATCTATCATGTAGCAAATTTTGTTGTCTATGAAACAGTATTAAGGTTCCCTATATTTAAATCTTTTGGTTTTAAAGTTTTTTAGTTATGTTTGCAATTCAACTTTTTATTTCTCTCATAAAAGTAAACTTCCTTTCAAAACTTTCTTTGTTTTTCTATGGTAGATGATCTGTAAGCGCTAAGCAAAATAATCACATTTTTATTCCCCCTCTACAGTATCGTGATTGGGTAAAAAACCTGTCTCACCCATTTTTGGATACATGTATGTGTACCTGAGTTCAGATTTTTCGTTAATGTTGAAAATTTCATCTTTAAACTGTTTGCCGTTGTTAATTGATTATATGTCTGATGGTTTGTTATGTCCATTTATAAATGTCACAAGAACGAACATGTATAGTATTTTTATTAAGCAGCGAAATAGGAATAGGAAAAATAATAAAAAAACACAAGTAGAATTGTACTTGTAGGATATTTATTAACATTATGATTATTGGTCTTCCATAATTTCTTATTTTTTACATAAATATACTTTCTAATATGTACTAAATTTAATTCCATAAATATTAAAGCGACTTTGAAATTAGAAAATAAAAAATTGAAAATAGAAGCAGTCAAATTTTATGAATGTGTATTAGGTTCTAAATATAAGGTAATCCAAAAGGTGACTGAAGTTTTTAAAATTCATCAAAGTAGTATTTATATTCTGGAAGAAGAGAATCAAGCAATAGATTCAGTATTTTGAAAGAACATGTCGTTGAAGGTTTCGAAGATTGAACAAAGCATTATTTTAATCAATAGGTGATATGATATACAAAATGTACAAACGAAAGGAATACATCGCAGTTTCCCTACAAATGAGAATAGTCCAGTCACCAGCCGTTTTCCCGTGGAATTTTGAGAATCAAGGTCGATTTCCTTGAAAATTGGGATTCAGGTAGTATTTATAACCTTCTTCAAAATCTATAATGTGCCGAAGTGTGCTTTTGCCTTAGGGGTGAAGGCTACTGCTTTTAGGGGATGAAAATGATTTTAATCAGAATAACATCAGAAATTGATAAACTGACTAATTCTAAGCAACTTTTGTTTCATAAAGTTTTTTTGTAAAGTTGATAATTTTCGAGTTATTAACGATTGAAACTGTGCAATTTTCATTGAAAAAACGCATGTTGTTAAACAGTTTTTTACGAATAACTCAAACAATTTTCATTTTATCGGAAAAATCATCTGAAACAAAAATGTAGCTAATGATGGAGAAAAGAACAACGTCTGAATTATTATCTACTCGTTGAAGAATGGTTATTTTCGGGAAACCGAAAATTGAAAACTTTAAACCTCAAATACTTTGAAAATAGTGAAATTTTTGGGTAAAACTCAAGAGTCCTTTTTTAAAGTACATGAAAAAACATTCAAAATAATTTTCATACGAAAGTCTTTTTATAAGAATTGACTGACTTATAACAAAAATAAAGTCACTTTTTTAAAATTATTTTTTTAATTTAACACTTACTCCCTCGTCATGACCACCCTAAATGAAATTAATCGTAACCCACTTTCAATTATTTTGACTTAAGTGTTATTAATATGATTCATGTGATTTGATAAGTTTACAAGGCTTAATTTTTAAAAAATTGTTGATTGAATTGAAAATCGCATTTTCGTAATTTTGAAGAAAAATGTATTTTTCTCAAATAAACCAAAAACTATTCATGATATGAAAAACTGTTTCTATTTTCAATTGGCAGGTTTTCCTTACTAAAATTTTGATATTTTTTTCATCTTCGTATCATGAAAATTGAACGAGATATGTTGGCTCAAAGTTTGCATTCGCGTATTAATTGTAGCTCATCCAAGCCCTTTGAGGTCAGCCCTTTTCAAATGAAAGATTTAAAAAAAGTTTTAATCAACGTGGTGTCAAAGACCTTGAAATTCCTTACAGAATGTTCTTTTTGAAAATATTATAGCTCAAAAAATGGGGGAGTAATCGTCGAAAAACCGACTTCTTGAATTTTTTATTTCAGAGCAAAATTCCGCTTCACTGCCATATTCTTCTGAAAGTTTAGAAACTGAATATCCAAACATTGCAGATTTGATACTATTTTCTCACAGCTTCACTGGATGTGACTCAACTTCTGCCTTCTTCAATAAAGGTGAAAAAAAATTAATCGATATTTTAGAACGTTCCGACGTAAGAGAAAAGGCGAAGATTTTTTCATAATAGTTCCTCAACGCTTGTAGATATTTTAGAAGCTGGTAGATACTGTACTAAAATGTTGTTTGGACTTACTATAGACATTATACCTTAAATACATTGAAACGTGTAACTAACTTGTCTGAATACCTCGAACAAATCAGATATAACTCATTTATTAATTTAACCACTGAAAAAAGGCTGTTAGAGTTTAATCTCTTATCCCAACAGTTGGTGCTTTCAATGAGCACATAATATGGCAAGGTGACAAAAATATTAATTATTTTGATTGTGGTTGGATTAAAATTGACGGAATTTTGCATCCAATCAAAAACCAAAATGAACCGGCACCCGAGGAGCTTTTGCAAAATGATATTTTGTAATTTCAAAAAGGGATGCGGTTCAGAGTGCGGTTACCGACGAGTAGATCTCTTTTGAAATGCAATGTGCAGAACCTGCCGTGAAGACACTTGTCTAAACAGGACACCAGTTTTAGACCAAGAGGAAGATGTGCATAACGAGAGCGACGAGGAAACGAAAAACTATATTCAGTGTAAATAAATTTTTATTATTTCCTCTCATTATTAATGCAAAAAAACCGCAATATTTATATTTTTGTTCACAAGGGGTGGCTTTTATAAGGGTTGTGTTTAAAAACGACAAGAGTTATATCACTGATGAAATATTCTCGATTCAATATTAATGTATTTTAAATCATTTCTTATTGTGAAAAAATCGTTGAAATTATTTTTCAATAATTCATGTTCTCAGGAGTATAAGGGTTGAAGAGTCTCGGAAAATGATAATTTCATTGAAATAGAGTATAATAATTCAATATGACACAATTTTCAATTATTTCAAGTTATAAATACCTTTAGAACTAGTTTTAGAAATTACTACTATCAGGGGATGATTTGAAGAGGTTGCATCTCTCTGATTAATCGTAAACTTGTTTGAGTAGGTATATCAATAGATCTACAAATAATTCATTTGAACTATATTTTAACTAAATACATGCTAAAATCTACGTTTTTTAGTTTTTTGCGATAAGGGGTAATTTTCACCCCTAAAAAGTAAAACACTTCGGCAGAGTATAGATTTTGAAGAAGAGGGTAAGTAGAGCTCAAATCCAAATTTTTATCAAAATCGGTGTTGATTCTCAAAATTCCATGGTTTTACAGTTTTTTACCGCTGGCGACTAGACTAGAATGTAAATGCCAGATATAAGTACAATTTTGGAAAAAGAAAAATTGCATTCACTTTGAAAAACATGATAATAGGAAACTTCTAATGGAATTACAGGTCTTAGTCTACAAATAATACTTTTTTTTATGTAACTATGAGCTGTAAAGAACGACGATCTTTTTAAACCTGCATACTTTGGACGAGACTTTTATCTAGGGTGAACTATTGGAAATGTGATATTCAAGTTGACGAATGACAGGATACAGTATGTGGCGCATGATTCATTATGGTTCATGCAGTAAATAGTAATTGGTTCGTTGAAAAGGCTTCACTGATTTTTAGAGCTAAAAACTACCACGATAATATGATCAACAAAAATTTTAAAAAATTGGTTCAAAATACAACTAATTCCAAACTTAAACGAAACTCCAAGTTTGGAATAATGGATAACGCTAATTATCACAGTCGTTTAGGAGAACCAATTTCGAATAAAAGTTGACAATAATAACATTTTAAATAGGCTTCAAGAAAATTATGATATTAGTTACACATATTTTTGGTTCGAAGGCTATACTTTGCCATATTGTAACCATAAACTCTTTATAGAATGTAAAATGCGAGTAACACTGTGATAACAAATGAGACGCACACGTGCACGTGTTGACCGTTGAAGAGTTTGTTTGCTTATGAAAATTGGCAACACCGCCGGGCTAACCAAAATATGTTCGACATATATTTTTATACTATGGGGCTAACCTTCGTAGCATTCCCGTATCTGGGACGACTTTAGTATGATTTACATATAAAATAAAAAACTGCGGGATTTTCATACCCCTCTATTTTCCCCTCTTAGGTAAGATATATATTTAAAAATGAATGATGAAATATATACACCTTGAGATACATTGGAAATGGCGGGTGGACAACAGGCCTGTCCACATAGTGGGCTAACCATTGTACCATTTATAAATATATAT
This sequence comes from Cynegetis impunctata, assembly GCA_030704885.1. Taxonomy (NCBI): domain Eukaryota; kingdom Metazoa; phylum Arthropoda; class Insecta; order Coleoptera; family Coccinellidae; genus Cynegetis; species Cynegetis impunctata. The sequence continues at coordinate 321,510 of JARQZK010005138.1, read as the reverse complement.
ATATATATATATATATATATACATATATATATATATATATATATATATATATATTATATTATATACTATATATATATTTATATATTTATATATTTATATATATATATAGATATATATATATATATATATATATATATAGGTTAATTCCGGGAGAGTTGGACCACCGGTTGAGATGGACCACTCTCGTAGTTCCGTTCCTTGCCACTCGCGCGGTATGATCGTTATTATTAACCAAAGCTTATGTGGCGGTCAACTTGCGCTGTGAGTTTCGCTTCAATTATAATCTTATATTGCAAGAAAAAAATTATTGTATGTTTGGTGTGTACAAATAATTTTTTATATAGTTACTAACAATTTAGTTTAAAACCATAATATATACAATATCGAATTGAGGTTTTTGTAGTTAAGACAACAGATGTTTAGGTAAAAAACTAACCTCAAATGGCTACAAGATACGTATTGGAAAGACAGAATAAGGTCTGATCCTTTTCTAGTTGACTGTTGGGAGAGATGGACCAGTACCGTTTGGGAGCGATGGACCGATATTTTTTAGAGGGAGAGATGGACCACTAACTCAATGTAGAATATCATTATATTTTTGATCAAAAAACAGCTGTTAAAAGAAAGTCAGCGACTATCTCTAAGGTTCTGAATTCTATTGAAAACCTGGAAGGATTGAAAAAAAAGAAATGTGAACTACAAATCAAAGAAAAAAAAGGAAAAACGTACAAAAATGTTACAGCAAAGGAAAGAGAAGAAAAAAATGCATCTTGATAAAAAGGAACATCTTGCAAAATGTACTATGAATTAGCTATCTCAGAAAGCTACGACTCTGAAGAAATTGTTCAAGATGAAGAGATGCCATTAGAAGATATCTGGGATGAAAATGAATGTGTTGGCTGTGGAGAGAGTTACATGAAACAAACAGAAACGAGGATTGGATCAAGTGTATAAAATGTAGTTGTTGATCAATTAATGAAGGTTGCTCTAGGTGTGAGGATAAATGCGATTATTGAGATAAAAAGGAAATTATGTCACCAAAAAACAGACAATATTTAGGTGATAAGGTAGGCTTGTGAAAAGTAAAAACAACGTAGGTATTGCTGAATTTTAAAATGCTACATTTGAATTTTGAATCATTCTGAACAAGTAAATAATAAACAACTTATATTAGGTCAACTTTTTTTTGGATAATAAATGTTATGTTTGTTTCTTTAATATTTGTATCATGTGTAATCCTTGTTTTTCATTTTAGTCCATCTCTCCTGGCACACCGGTCCGTCTCACCTGTACACCTACGGGTGAGATGGGCCAGATAAACTTTCAGAAAAACGAATTTTGTTTGAACTTTTTCCTGAAAAAATTAATATTCCATTTGAAGCTAACAGAATTGTTCACTAATAGCACCTGTACAATTTTTTGCAAGTGCGAAAGTTAATTAATTATGAGCTTCAGAAAAAATGTGGTTCAACTCTCCCGGAATTACCCTATATATATAAATATGTATATATTATATATATATATATATATATATATATATATATTTATATATATATATATATATATATATATATATATATATTATTTGAAAATAGGCGATCTGATGTAAGGAGCAGAGTTGGGCGTCGACGCGTCGACTTTTATTGTTGACCTCGACACGTCGACAATACGTCGACTATGTAATAAACGTCGACAATATCAACAATGTCGGTCGCAGATTCAAAGTTAGGTTCATGCTCTGTTATTTCTTTGAATATTTTTAGTCCCTTTTCGTCTATCCTGTGGAAGTCACAAGCGGTGGAAACATCTCGACAACAAGGGCATAGAAAAATGAGATAAATATAACACTAGATCAGGCATGGTGTTTAATGTAAACGTATTTGAAACTATCTGTAGACCTACAGATAGAAATATATTAAAATTGTTAAAATATAGTATCAGTAATAATCCGTAATCCTTCTCAAGCCTCTTCGTGATGCTAACAAGTGATATTTTTTAAGGCATATTTGGAACTCTTTTCGAAAAAAGTAATCAAGCCTTTAGTATTTTGGTGGATGGCCCAGATAGAGTGCCCAGTCTTAGGCTTAGGCAGCTTGGCTCTCAAGTTACTCAAAATTCCTTCATCTTCTCGCAACTTGAGCGATTATTCTCAAACTGAGGATATATTCACACACCTCTCCTAAATAGACTATCATTCGAACATTCGAAAATATTGGTACACTTATATGTAACTCTACAGAGTGACATTACTGAAGAAAATTTTGATCCTGATTCAGTGTTCAATTTTCCCAGTGACATGGAAGACTAAGAAATATTTTATTTTATCTGCTTAGTTGTAAATATTTATCTCTTTATTTTATTAAATGTTTGTTCTGAAGTTAACTAAAATGACATTTTACTTCAATGTAGCTATAGTTTTTGTGCTAAAGCAGCTGTCGACATTGTCGAAGTTGATGACGTCACTTAGTAAGTCGACATCGGCACCATAGTTGACGCGTCAACAATTAATTGTCGACATGACATTCTCGACGTCGCCCAACCCTGGTAAGGAGTACTGTGGAAATATTTAAATTTCATTGTTTTCTGTTCATATCACTTCATCATTCAATTTCTAGCAGTTGATCGAAGTCTTGCTTATTATAATTCATTCATTCGAGTACTTTGTCGAATATATTATTAATTGATAGGTATACATGTATTTGTAATAATCTGTGAATTATGCTTTTAAACGGAATAATTTTTTTCTGATACCAACGTTCCAAAATATTATCATTGATAAATTGGATATTCATTTCATTTACCATATCAGCTATTGATTATGTTATACCGATGTAATCTGATTTGATGTGACTTGTAATGAAGTTGTCTGCCTGTATCTGATTTGTGAAAAAATGATAACGTTTTTATAGCTTTTCGTTTGATGGATGTTGTGGCCTATCCGTTAAATATTCGGTTATTGCTAAAATTCACTTGTTTTTCAATTAGATCTTGAATTTGCTTCTGTCATTAATGATTTACTCTGACTTGAATTCATAGAAACAATTGTATTTCTATTGAAAAGTCACCTGAATTTCTCTTTAAAAAATATGGAGTCTTAACTCTTATAACATAAAAAACCCATATATTTATGCCACTAATACCTTATTTTCCCGTCTTCATGAATTTACCTTTTGGTCACATGAGATTCCAACAAAGGGATCTATTTATACTACATTATTTTCTTGAAAGGTATTTCACTGAATGATTGCTTATAGTGAACAATAAATAACCAGTCGACGTTTAAGACGTGATACCTTGTATCTACACTTTTCACGTAAATTGAGTTATTAGTACCAAAATTTGCAGAAAAAAATTCTACGTCTTCTATGTGATACCTCAGAATTTTATTTCGTAATCTTATAGGTCTAAAAGTAATTCTTGTGACTTCTAGCAACTGCAACTTTAAGGTTAAGTGTGTGAGAACTTGCATCTACAGCATTTGCACGGTGTTTGTTTCACGGTGATGTTGTTGGTCGGTGAGTACACAATTTTTATGGTATTTTATTCGAAATTATGAATTATTATAATTAAACATTGCACCAAGAGCTTTTTATTGATTCTTTTACACATTATTTGAGCATTCTAATCCATGTCAATTTGATTTAGGAGCTTAATTTCTTTCAACGCGAGATACGTGTTCTCACTTTTGGAAATAACATTTTATTTTCTGTAGATACATGCTATCACTTGGTGTTATTGATACTTAATTATTTTGCTTGCAATTTATGTTTCAATCACAATTTTGTTAACAGATGAATCACACTTGAAATATGGATTCGAAAGAACAAAACTACTCAGCAAGAACTTTGAAGATATTTGAAAATTTAAAAATCATCAACAAAGAATCGATTAATTTTTCTCAAAGTGTTCAGGGAGAACCCCAAAGTGTACCTATTGATATTGAGGAATGTGAATTTCATGATGAAACGGGCCAAAAAATAGAAGGTATCTGTAATGGCACTCTGTTGGAGAACAATATTTTTTCATTTCAAGTACCTATTCCAGAGGAGGTCGAAAGAATCGATGAAACTAAACTTGAAGAAACAACCGATGGAGTCTTATTGACATGTTTTCGGAATGATAACTTATTTCTAGCGGAGTTACCCACAGATCCGCCTCCTGTTAATCAGAGTGGAGATCTATTTCCTGATTTACCGTCCAATGAAGAATCAGATTCCAATCAAGATAACATTATCTCTAAGGAAAATAATGAATATCTCCCGGCTTCTGATAGCGATTGCGAAAATTCAATTGATTCAGACAAGAATAAAGGAAAGAAAAGAAATCGTTTACCGATGCAAGAAAAATGGAGTGATAACAAAAATAAGAAATTGAGACAAGAAGGTAAAGCCTATAGAGGATGGAGTAGACCAAAAAATGAAGGTGCCAAACGTGGAACCGAAAGAGAAGCCAGAAAATTAGGACCGAGATGTGTTTCTAAACTATGTTCCAAATAAAAAACTAGAAAGTGCTTCACTATATCAGAGTCAGTTCGACAAGAACTGTTTGAAAAATTTTGGTCTGATATGAACTGGGACCAAAAAAAGGTATATATTTCATCTCTCGTAACGAAATCACCCATGGCAAGATCTACAAAATCTGGAGAAACATCAAGGAGAACTGGAAGTTTGAAGTACAGTATAAAAACTTCTGATGGACAAATTCTATCTGTTTGTAAGAAGTTTTTTCTATCAACATTTGGTTTGAAAGAATGGTCCGTCAATAACTGGGCCTTATCCTCTGCGGGAATGCACACATCTCAAGATGTTCTTAATACATCTAGACGTGAAACAAGGAATAAGAAACCAAAAGATGTGGACCTCACAAAGCAATATCTCATAGAGTTCTTAGATTCCTTGCCAAAGCTTCCTTTCCACTATTGTAGACAATCTACGAGTAAAATGTATATTGAGCCAATTTATGGAGAGTCTATGTCATCAGTCTATAGAGAATACGCAAGAATGTGTAATGAAAAATATCCTGACCTAAAACCAGTTTGTAGGTATACATTTGACTACATCATTAAAGAAAAAAATATATCTAACCTAAAAAATATAGATGCGATATTTGCTGCGCTTTTGAAACCAAAAATATAGACGAATCATCCTATCACCGGCACATAGAAAACAAAAATTTAGCAAGAGAGACCAAATCTGAAGATAAATTGATGGGGGAAAAGGGTTTGGCTTTTGTATTGACTCAAGATGTGCAAGCTGTTAAAGTTTATCCCTATTTGAATGCGTCCGTACTATATTATAAAACAAAGCTGGTTTGTCATAATTTTACCATTTTTGATATAAACACGCATCAGTGTTGTTGCTACTGGTTTACCGAGACTGAAGCAGATTTAACTGCAAACACATTTGCCTCCTGCTTAGTGGACTATATTTCGAAATTACAAAATTCTTCAAAGCCTGTCATAATTTGAAGTGATGGATGCTGTTACCAAAATAAGAATTCAGTACTGTCAAATGCTTTACTAAGTTTGAGTGTTCATAAGAATATAACTATTTATCAAAAATTTCTGGAAAAAGGCCATAACCAAATGGAAGCTGATTCCGTTCATGCGCTCATCAAGCGTAAACTTAAGAATAGATCTATTTATCTTCCTAGCGACTATATCAAAGTAACAGAAGAAGCTAGACGAAAAGAACCCTATAATAGTTGATGGAATCCGTCGTTACTACGTGATAATTTAACATGATTAACAAAACTAAATTTGAATTTACTACGTTTATTATCACAAAATATTTTGAAAAATATAACACTGCGATTGCAATTTCGGTCACTAGACCATCATCGGGCAAATTTAGTTTTGTTAGAACCCTATAAGGTGATAAACGTCAATTACGACTTCGTCAAAGATTATTCCCTTAATCAGAAATATGACTCCATAAGACCTGGCAAGAAAACGAACGACCCAACAGTTAACGATATCAAAGTAATTAAATACACTTCAAATGGTACTATAGAAGTAAAATTAAGCTTTAAAGAAGAATTTCAAAGTCTTCCACAGAGAAGAAATAAAAACAAACCGGTGACCTGACTTGTTTAATCGTTTTCCACAACTGAGACACAATCAATAAGAATAAAGAAAGCAGAAATGGGAACATCTTCAGCAACTGTAAGGCTGTGATACCAAACGGATTGGCCATGGATTTTACGACAACTTTGCCGCATGTTTCGAAAACTGAATTTCAAAAATAGTTTTATTCTTGCAAACCAAAGATTTTATTTTCTAAAGAATTATTTTTTAATGTTTGTTCGTAGTTTTGAGGACTAAGTTCAAATGTCAATATGGAAAATGTTTTTGCTTGTTGGAGATAAATATTTTAAATTAATATTCTGAGTTTTTATGGCCCCTTTCCATTCATATGTGAAGAACACCTAAGTACCATTTTTGCTCATTCAAGTGAAATGTGAGATTCCCTGTATGTGACAGGTTTTAAATTTTGTTTGAACACTTTTAATTCGGGTTGGAATTTGAATTCTGGATTGATCGAGATGAAGGATCTTGTAATAATATTTGGAATCCTGCCAAGTAGATCTTAACCGTTTTTCCCCCAAAATTTTGGAACAGTTTTTTTATCTCTCCTGTAAAAATTGGCCGAAGATGTAACATACAAGGTATCACGTCTTTAAACCATCTGGCAAGTGCTATACTTTATTTATTTTATTATGTATGGGTGTCTTGTCCAATTCTTTGTTTTTCTCCTTTTTTTTTTTAAAACTTTTACAAAAAAGTATCAAATCTACTACAGAATTATAAGAACATAATTAATTGTTCATAAAAGTGTTTACATAATTGTTAACTAACTAAGGATTTTGGAAAATATTTTACTGGAAACACAAACTATTGTGAAAGAGGTTTCAGCATGGAATATTTTTCAATACATTTCATGTTGATAACGTTTCCTGTTCAAATTACTCGTCGTTATTGCTGCAATTTCAATAAATTTCAGTAGTGCTGTAGTATGTTGTAAAAGAAAGGAGAAACTATACGAAGAATATGTTTTTCTCCAGCCGTCTATCGTTTTATTCGTAATTTTAGTTGTTTTTTTGTTTTCACCCATGAACCCATTCTGCTAGATTATCTTATGTATCATCAACTCCTTCCAAGATATATATCAATCAAATCATGAAAAACATTCTTATTGACCATGGTCAATTTCATACATTACATAAAGTGAACAAGAAAAATTCTTCAATAATTTAAAAATTATCAAACAACTTTCCAAGGGAGCTGGTTATACGTATTCCTGAACGCAAAATCTGCATTCATAATCCAACGGTGAATTATAGAAATTGTAAAGTCACTCCTACTCAAAATCTGCATATAGCTGTTTCGATCTTATTAGATCTCCTCAGTGCAGCTTATTTGATTCGGAGTGAATTAACAAATTTCTAATTGTTCCCAATACAAATCGTGGTCGGTAACAGTGTCTGGATAACAATCCTCCCACCAAAGACATTGGGAACCAATAATTCACTGCTTCGATCGATAAGGCAGAAATTCGTCGCGCAAACCTCCTGACATGAAGATATCTACTTAACAACAGAGGCGTATATGATTCCAATTTTGCGTATTGCGCTGCTAGCATCTTCGGAGCGCGCTCTCCTGAGTATATCCAAAGGTTTTGACTCACTATGTTAGTGTGCCTTGGAATCATATACGCCATTGTTGTAGAGTAGATATCTTCATGTCAGGAGGTACGTGTTTGCTCGACGAATTTCTGCATTTTCGACCTAAGCGGTGAATACTTGGTTCCCAATATCTTTGGTGGGAGGGCACTCTGGGTTGTTATCCAGTCAGTGTTACCGACCACGATTTGTATTGGGGAACAATTAGAAATTTGTTAATTCACTCCGAGTCAAATAAGCTGCACTGATGAGATCTAATAAGATCGAAACTGCCGTATGCAGATTTTAAGTCGGGGTGACTTGACAATATCTATAATTCACTGTTGGATTGTGAATGCAGATTTTGCGTTGCGGAATACGTATAACCAGCTCCCTTGGAAAGTTGTTTGATAATTTTTAAATTATTGAAGAATTTTCCTTGTTCACTTTATGTAATATATATATATATATATATATATATATAAATATATATATATATATATATATATATATATATATATATATATTATGTTTGAGAATTGAAACATGTTAACAGTTGATTTTCATCGAGTAACGATAGCATTAAATCAAAAGTATTTTTGAACTGGAGAAGAATAATATTTTTAAGACTGTAGAACATGACTGAGTGAAAGTCACAATAGAGCTGGGGGAAATCTGGAATCTGAAGGCAAAGAAGGAGGTTAATGCATTTTTCGTAATCCCATACTGTTATTTTGATTTAACGGTATTCAGATGACAATTGACGGCCGTTATAATTTTATAACGGCCGGCGGCCGTTAAGAAATCACGTGTTCAAATATTTATTTCAAAACATCATTCTGGTTACAATAACAATAATAATAAAACTAACTATTTATTTATTTGAAAAGTAATTTGACAATTGTTATTATTTGAAATGTCTATCTTATTGATTAGAGATTTACCATCTATAGCAACAGTTTTTGAATTTGTTCTCGGTGAAGCCTCATTATTATGAAAAAGTTGTCTCGTTATCTTCATTCTCTTCGAAACTGAATTTTCAATATACGACTCCGCCACCGGAGAGGAGTCCCAACCTCCAAGTTCTTTTACCGATAGTAGATCGCTACCATTTTCTACAAGCATGGTAGCCGAGGATCTGCGAAACGAGTGCCCTGTGTAGAGCTGAGGGTTTTCTAATTTTAAGAATGCTGCAATTTTCTTTGGAACGCCACCATTAGTATAAATGCCCACTACTTGTTTTACACATTTACTATTCCTATAACCAATGAAAAATCGCCGATTTTCCAGATTCGAAGGTCGCAAATCTACGTATTTTTGGTATAAACCATAGGCATCAAAAGGAAGTCCTTTTTTGGGAATGACAAATACCCTATTCTTTTTGTTTTTAGTCATCCTCAATGTAACCAAAACTTTGGTACTGGTGCTTTCAAAATCATCCACACTCAGCTTCACAAGTTCTTCACGTCTACAGGCACCAAAAATTCCACACATGAATACAACCTTTTCAAGCAACCATGTATGATCATTTGCCTCCAACAAAAACTTAATTACTTCTTCTTCAGACAAAATTTTTGATTTCTTTGGGTTGTATCCATCAGACTTTCGTCTCAAGAATAAAATTAATTTTCCAAATCTGAAAATACATTTCTGTTGTTAATACTCTAATATGGTGCAAGATTTAAAATAACTAACCTTGAAATGTTAATGTTGTCATAAACTCTCAAAGCAAGTTTCAACATTGAAATCTTCGTCCACAGCGAGTTGGGAGAATAAACCTTCGATTTTCCTTTCGCATAGGCTAATAAAACATCCTCATTAACCACCTTTACATTCTTGCTATTACGCCAATTTTCAAAATTTTCATTACCGCTGTTGAGTTATTGCCGGCAGTAAATCAACACTCGCTGCACATGATTCTTCCAATATTTCAAAAGGAATTTCATTTGGTTCCTCAATTTCATCCATAATCGTCGTTACAGCGAACTTGCGAACACAAAAAACTGACGTTGTTTATAAAATTGCCAAACAGTTCCATGACAACAGAGTGCACGACATTGGGATTTTTTTTCAGAATTACGAGGTACGGGGTTTGTTTTTTCTTCGGAATCAAAATGTAATCTTCCAACGGGATTAAGAAAAGTCTTTAACGACACACGGCCGATACGCAAATAACGGATTCGGTTAGTTATAATCCTCGGCTGCGCCTCGGATTACAATATCCAACCTCATCCGTTATTTGCTACATATCGGCCTTGTTACGTTAATAGCTATAAGAAATCAGATGGAGTTACTGTAACACGTATTAATACGTAGTAATAGTAGCATTATTAAGCAAAAAGCAGTCGTTTTCTGATTTTCAGCCAATTATGCAAATTATTCACTTTTTTGAAGCATTGTACTTTGGTATGAAGTCAAAATACGTTTGTTTGGTGTATATCATCGGAAATTTAACTCCCTATAAAAATGAGTGAAAGTGAAAAAAGTTAAGACGCGTGTCAATAATGTGTTTGCGCCTTTATAGAGGAAAAGTTGAAAAAAGTCTTTGATAAAATTTCGTTTTTTCATCAACCGCTAAAATTCTATATTGAAATTCATTTGGATGAATTGGGTGAAGCACTATTAGATTAACTTGGCTTGTTTAGAGGGTACAAGTACACTGCGACTGACCTAAAATCTTCAATTATCCAAATGAATTTATCAGTACCTACTTTCCGTAGTGAAATGCCCAAATTATTTTTATAATGTCCATTATAATCATGCTATATTTTGCATGAATATAGAGGTTCTATCATAAGAACTTCATGTAAAATTTTATCCATGAATACGAGAATTCGTTCTTCATGATTCTCTTATTATCCTACCAACCGCTGGCAAACTTTATGACTTTTAACTGATCTCTGTTCATGTTATTTCTAAAATAGAATGTAATATTATATTACCCCATACCTAGAGAGAAAACTATATCGTTGTTTATTTAATTAACATAATTCTTCACATACAATTAATGAACAGAGAAATAATATCAAACTTTCCTGGATAAATACCATATTTCGTTTAACTAACTACTAGATGTATTTACAGAATGTTGCTTATTTCTGCATATAACTATGAATTTCCAAGCAAAAGAATATAATTGCTGGTTATATAGGCTCATGAAAATAGGCTTTTTATGTCTGAATTATTCTGTTTTATATGTTCGAGTATATCTTTGCTATAATTATTTTTTTCACACATTTGTTTGGAAGATCTAATTTGTTTGGCCAAAGAGTTTCCGTATTTTTGAAGAAAAATTCCTAGTGAATATCGTGAATATTATTGAACTAATCCACAATATAGATTTACCAATTGACATATAACTATTGAGTTTTTTTTCGTAACAAGAGAAGGTATTGTTATGGCACATGTACGTGAACCTACTATAATAATGCAATTGTATATGCGTTCTAAAAAAGTTCAACAACCTTTCAACTTAATTAAACTAGCTTAAACCATCTTTTTCGGTCTGTCTTTATTCTTCTTGAGGAAAGAAATAACCTTGTTACCGTAACTAATTTATTATAGTACCTATGAGTTTTATTCTTTCATAAAAAATGAAGATTGGTGAAACACAATATACACTAAATAGTTAATGTTCAAGAAAAAGAGAAAAAATATGAAGCAATTTTAATTGCAAGTAAGTTATCGGAAGCAGAGAATGTCAGCCAGCTAAATGAAACATGATTGGAGTTCAGTTCAATTTTTAAATCTGTAGAAAATGACCACCATTCGGGGTGAAATTAGTTACAGTAGTAAAACTGTAATTAGCCTTACCATGATAAATTTTTGAAGCGTTGTCTTCATCGTTTCTATACAGACCAAAGTCTTCTTGTAAACATTTGTTGTAAATGTCTAAAATCTCATCTTTGTTTCCACTTTTTAGAGATTCATTGCCCAGAAAGAAGTCATATAAATTGCCATCGATAAAATTGGAATCCCTCTGAAAAAAAAAATAATTTAAAGATCTCTTCTAATTTGCATTGAAAATATTTTTGTGACTTGTCCTAGAAGGTTTAGTGACATCTTCAACAATAAAAAATTCCATTTTGAGATATGTATTGATGAAAAAAAATTTAAAAAGAAAATAATTTTATGTGCAAAAATAACTATTCGACCAAGCGTTTCCTTAGCTCAGATGAGAGCAATACGATCATTAATCTCTGAAAAATACTAATGTTCAATTACATGTTCCTCTCTTAACTGCCAATTAGTTTCCATATCTCGATATGGAGCAAAATCCATAAAACTTGTGGTAGATTGGCAAGATCAAGGATTTGAACCCTAATCTCTCGCGTATGTGAACATGATGGAGGTTGGTTATCGTTCAAGAAATCTGAATTCGTATTTACAAAAATTCATTGATATAACTACACAAACAATTCGTTTAATCCATAAGCTGAGATCGTTATTACAGTTTGATTACAATTGAATTCGCATTAATTGCACTTACATTAGAGTGACAATATCAATCTTCAGAAGCTAGCAATTATATTTTTAAGATAAATCATATTCATTCTTACTAATGAAAAGTATTATGTTGAAGCTTGAATTTATTAATAAGTATGGAAATGTGGATTTTTTTCAATTTTCCATAAATCAAAAGAAATCTATGAAAATTCTATATTCATAGAATCATTTTGCACTCTTCTAAATGTACACCGCATTTTTCGCTCATATTTTTCGTCAGAATAATCCCTGCAAAACCTGTTACAATTCCGAGTACTTCAAAATGGCGGAATTGACTTTCAGTAACGGTTTTGGATTTTCTGAATATTGTAATTGATTTGGTTAACGTTATATATATATTAGATCATTCATTACTGAGTAGTGGATCAACTTGTTTGCAATTTGGGCATCAGAAGCCAAAACGATTTTTGACCATTTCTTTGACGACTTGTTCCTTACCAAAGGTTGATTGTTCCTATGTTGTTTTCCACTATTTTCGTAAAATGTTTTTCTCCTCATGATCGTAGATGCCATAGAATTTAAATTTGTGGTAATAGATTTTTTGCATGATATTTTTTTTAAAGCTGTTGACCACAATGATTTCACTTGGCAATGGGAGAACCTAAAGAAAAAATTATTAATTATTGAATTTTATACAATATAGCATAGAAAAACGAATTCATTATGTCTCAGATTAAATACTTGAAGTATTTTTTTAATACATGAAAATTACGATTTCAATTTGAGAATAAATTTTCATTATTTTATTTGTTTATATAAAGCAGTTTAAGTTTGAATGAATTTCAAATATGTATTTCAGACGTCACAATTTTGAACGAATATTTCGAATGTAGGTGATGATTTCTTAATAACTCCTAATTCAATTTCAATTTTAAAATTCACTTGTCACATCAAACATTTTCTAAATAAAGTGCAAAAAATAAACCTGTTTCTTTCAAATGAAATATTCAATTATAACCCATTACTTGTGAACACAATAATTTCAAACGTTCATTTTAATTCTACACAACCATGTTTCAAAAATCTTCTATCAAATTAGGTAGGTACCTATTTCAATAATTATTATGAATTATCAAGTACAATGAATAATTCTCGAATTGTTTCATACCGTCTTAACAGATACTCTAACTTGCAAATCTTCAGTAAAGTATGTTTTGTTGTTATTTCTAGAGTGCCATGATTTGCATAATATGATGATATGCATATTCGATTCATTTTTCATCAAGGAATTAACCTAAAAATTTATTTCAAGATTCATGACGACAGTAGTTCAATTCGCTCATTAGTGGAGAAACAGACCCACGATTTTGAAGTGGATATAGAATGAATATCCCAGCAATGTGTCCATTGCTCTATTCAGGTAATATTCAAAGGAATTAACTTTTCAATGCACATAATATATAACAATGTCATCTGATTATTAGAATTTTATCTTCTAGTATACAGAGAAGCTTTTCTAAGGGATGGTAATAAATAACATATAAGATAGGTCACAAAATACCTGAGAGAGACTAGTATTACTGTATTTAAATATATCCTTCAAGTATATTGTCAATCTTAAATTAAAAAATCTATTAATAAAACAGTACTTAATATATAATTTCAGAACATCTGACAGATTAATCAATTTCTATAATTCTTGTTTCGTTGAGCAAAATACCACCCTATCATACGCCGTTAAGAGTCTTCCAAATTAGGATTTTTGTTAGGTTTTAGAGTGAAAATTATGATGAATCTCTTAGGATTATAATAACTGTTTCGTCCAATCGCCCTTCACTACTGGATTACTATGAGATGAGTTATTCTTAATGTTTTTAATATTTTTTCACACTACATCTAAAGGAGTATTCTTTTTCAAGTTCGAACAAAATTGTTTCCAACTATTCTGATAGTCATTATTAATTTGGCTTCAGACTCAAAATATTTATTTGTGAAGTAGTTCTCTTGATTCGAAGTTATCATAAAATTTCTATATAGTTTATGATTCAGAGCTTTGGCACACTCTTCATTCAACCATGACTTGAATTTCTGAGAAATTATTATGTTATACTTATTTAGGAATGCCTAGTTCACAGTAATTAATCAAATTACGTGTGAAACAGTCGTAGGAAACAGATTTAACTCGATCATTTGCATAGTACAATTATGCAAATTGTTAGAAAATTTTTATCTGCTTTTTTTCTATTTTATAGATGAACGTTTTTGAGTTGAGTGTAAAGTTTACAATTAAGGCACATCTAATTACAAAGTGGTATGTATTAGTGGCGGCTCATGAGTTTGGCTTCAGGGGGGCGCAAGAAAAATATTGGGATATTATACAGGGTTTTTCAACAAGAGGTACCGGGTTTTGGTAGTAAATAAAATACAAAATAAACTAGAAAATTTTAATATCGTTACAGTAATCTTTGACATAACTTATTACAATTAAGTATGAAAAACAATATCTGTCAAATGATCGCCACGGCTTCTGTGACATGACACAACTCTTTTGGCAAAATTAGAGATTACGTCGCTACACATTTGTGGTGGAATTTCTCGAATTATGTTCCGAATCTCGTGTTTTAAATCCGGAATGGTTCCTGGATGGTTCGCGTAAACCTTACTTTCAACATAGCCCCACAGAAAGTAATCGAGGGGCGTTAGGTCGCACGATCTTGGCGGCCAGTTAACGTCACCATTTCGCGATAAGATTCTTCCTCTCAATTTCGTCTGCAATAAGACCATAGTTTCTCGGGCGGTGTGACATGTCGCACCATCCTGTTGAAACCACATATTGTTAGCTTCTATATCCCTTAAAGCTGGCCACAAAAATTCGTTTATCATGGCGCGGTAACGTTCACCATTGATGGGAACAGCTTGACCGTCTCATTTTCAAAAAAATATGGCCCGATTATGCCCCTATTCTACAAAGCGCACCAAACAATCACACGTTGGGAGTGCATAGGCTTCTCGTGAATGCGTCTTGGATTTTCACTGCCCGGAATGCGACAGCTTTGTTTATTTACATACCCACTTAAAAGAAAATGGGCTTCATTGCTAAACTTTATCCTCTTGCAAAAGTCATAATCAACGGCCTGCTTTTGGAGTATCCAATTAGCAAACGTACGTCGCTGCAAGTAGTCGGCTGGCTTTAATTCTTGAGTTAACTGTATCTTGTATGGGTGGAGAGACAAATCTTTCGTTAAAATTCGCCACGTTGTGGTTATGCTGAGAGCCAAGTACTACGCACGTCGTGGGACAGACATTTTTGGATCTGCAGCCACACTTTCAAGAACGACTGCAATATTTTCCACAGAACGGCATGCACGTTCACGTACTGGAGATTTTACATCTTGGACAGATCCATCAGTTTCAAACTTACGCACAAAACTGCGAATTGTTCTTTCTGTTGGGCGGTTATGGGGACCAAAATAATCACGAATTCTGCAAAAAATCTTTATCACAGAAGACTCATTTTCATAATGAGTTTTCACAATGTAAGCACGCTGATCTACCGTGTATCGTTGCATTTTACTACTTGTAATGACTTGTGAAATGTCAGATCAACTCACTGTCATTAAATCATGGCACCCTATTATAAATATAATCTTTCAACATCAGGTACCTCTTATTGAAAAAGCCTATACATATTTGCGTTTCAATTCAAATATTGAAATATCGATACTTCCAACATCTGGATGAGTCTTTTTCCAATTTCTGGCAAAATATGATCCCTGAAGATTTCAAACATATATTGCAACAATTCATTTTGTTTTCGTAGTCTCTCTAAAAAAAACGCGAATCACTTAAATATTTATTTAAAACTGAATCAATCTTTCTAGTATAGTCTACTAGTTTTAAAAAGACCCCTTCGTGAAACGAATCACTCTTCTCATTACTTCCACGAAGAGGAAGGTTACATGTCCCACATAATTCAATTTCAGAACTCCTGAAACAACTCACCGATTTTTTTTAACCGTTTCATCATGAATATTTAGCTGTTCTGCATAAACCTTACTTACACAAGACGCAATATCCACATTTCGTAAGAGCTGAAAACTCACTAGACTGTTTTTATGCTTTGGAGAATTTTCATGATAAACATGTCACATAATTCGATTTTAAAATTCTTGAAACAACCAACCGATTTTTTTTAACCATTTCATCCTAAATATTTATTTGTTCTGCATAAACCTTACTCACACAATATGCAATATTCACATTTCCCAAGAGCTGAAAACTCACTAGACTGTTTTTATGCTTTGGGGAATTGTCATGTTTTTTAATCTTGTCTACCAAATGTTTAAGATCACGAACCCCTACCTTTGTGCAATTTCCATCGCCTTCATTTATTAAAAAAACAAAACAAAAAAAAGCATTACTTTCATCACATCCACACAACCACGGAGTCTTGTTGTGAATGTTTTCGTCAAATTTTCACCTAAACCTAAAACCCGACCGACTTTTACACCTTTTCTGTTTATGATTTATATTCAACACTGGCATCGGATGTCCATTATTTTTTAAATCCACTTTTTCTTCCAAACTCAATTTGCTGAAAACAACTTTTCTGAACTCACGCAGCCTCATTTTGTTTATGAAATCGGCAGAAGAAAAAACAACACAGCCCGCGCAACTATCCGCCAACACAGCAAGCAATCGACTAAGGGTATCCGCACAACGCGCCTGGATGGTAGCATGGATGGTCGCTGGTAGCCTAGATGGTAGAGTTAAAAACCGCTAGATACTCGCACGTCGAGCCGGTAGATGGTAGCTGGTCATACGGAAATCAACCCGCGTAGCGTGCAGATGTGTGGTTGAAATGGATGATTCAGGTAGTGACAGTGATGATTTTTATTTATTAGAAAACAATGTTACAAAGTGGTTCTTACAACAGAAGGCTGAAAAAAGGTTTACTGTACATCCTATTAATCAAAAAAGACAAGAATTTGGAGAAAATCATCATTTATTCAAAGAGCTGTGTGATTATCCCGATAGCTTCTTCTCGTATTTGAGAATGAATCGGAAAACTTTTTAGGACAAACAGTACGAAATTTTGCCAACCGATATAAAGAATAACAACATTCTTCCAAATTAAATGAAGAAATTTTGCTGAACACTTTCTAGATTCAAGTAACTCTATTCCTGGCATATATAATATAAACATTTCACATACAGCTCAGAATAGTAAGAAACCAAAAAATATTTTGGAGTACATAGAAATATATAAATCTAATAAAAATAACCCAGTCAATTCATTAAATGATCAAACAGATGTACGGAATTCTCCAATATTTGACCCCTTCTAGAATAAATTTATGTTGTTAGCAAGCTCTTTCTTTTACATAGGTTAAAATTCGATAATACCAGTAATTATAATCTTTCAACTCCTTGCTTTGTATGCCTACTTTGACCGATACTGTATTATGCAAAAATATTCATTCGCTGCAAAATGTGGTAGTACTACGAACCTGCTGTAGCAAACAATCTAATAAAAATAGTGATGCAAAAAACAAAGTAAAGTGTTTCTCATTTATATTTAAAAAATGTATTATTACGAAGTACCTTACGGACAAATCCATCAAATATTTCATTTCTGAATACAAAAATATTTTAAAATTTCTACTTCTGAACTAGACATATAAATTTTTCCACATCCATTCCGCAGGCTGGTAGCTGGTAGAATGTAAAATGTTGTTCTTCCAGCGACCAGCGACATAGCCCGCTAGCATACAATCGACCGGACCTTCGCGCACGTACCCCATAAGAAACTACGAAGATAATGCTTGCAGCCAGGCGACCAGCTAGGCTACCATCTACCATCCAGACATGATGAGTCCGTATCAGTCTTCTCCGCCGACCCCGGATTACGTCATCTCGCCTTGCCGTTATTGAGGGATATGTGGACTCGTGGCTCAAACGTCCATGCTCATCAAAGAAATGTAGTGTTGGTTGCAGTTGAATTGAAATACTAGTATAGTTTCGTAAATTTCGGTGGAGCGTATAGATTTGTTTAGATTTTTCAAATATTGTTCAAGTTTTATAGTAACTAGTTCAAAATTATATACGATTATATATTTATGTGTAAAAATTTAAAAAAAACGATTTTTCTAGAATAAATTCTTAGGAGGGCGAAGTCCCTCACCAGCCGTCACTGGTATGTATCATTGTATCATTTTTGATTTACCTATCACACAAGAGAAAATGCGCATGAGACGAGATTATTAGATCTATTGCCGATTTATTCTGACCGAGATTCTGACCTGGACGAGATAACCTCGTAGCTGATCCATCATTTATGATGCAAAAATTATTGTATTCTATTGCAAAAAGAAGCTTGCCATTTAGGTTGCCCCTGGGGGACCCCAAGAAGTGTGACGTAGGTATAAATCGCCTGCAAATTTGGAATTATCTTTATATGGATTAAATTAGCTTTTGCCACTGATCTACCTCTTTATTTGAGTTACGTTTTATATAAATAAAAAACAAGGATATTCTCTTGTTATTAGTATCTTTTATAGAATGAGCGATAATTTCAATATTTTGAAATGTAAGGAATATCTAGCAAACTGTAACTCAAACAATTTTTTAGGAGTGTAGCAAACTTTTTTTTCATTAGGGCGATCATTTCGTAAAATATTGAATCCTGAAAAATTAATTTTTGCAGAGGATTTCAACCACATATCCCTCAATAGATAAATATCTATATTATCATATAAATACTTTTCTATACTACCTTTATTTGAAATCAACGATCTTGTATTCCACTGCATGATTGAAAACTTATTTTGCACTAAATAATTCGTCAAGTTTATTTTTCTACCTCAACTAAATATACTAATTGTATGATATAAGGTTTGATCCTTGAATGTATTTAGTGATGAAGTAGTTGGAACTAAAGTTCGTCATTTTTTCTGTTAATCTCTTAACATCAGTGATAAATTGTCTCCTGACATGGCTGTATAGCCATTTTTGATTCATCCTCTGATATATCTAAGTCGATAGGATTTATAAGCCCTTGCCTGTGAAATAGAAACTGGGGAATGAATGCTCTGATTTATTTGAATCAATGAAGTACGTAGACATTCAAAAATGTTTTTATATTCTTTTTTATACGATTTTTTCGGTAAACAGCCAACTTCTGATAAAGAGCATAGATAGTAATTTTTTTTTGCGACGACACTTTTTCATTAGCATTCAATTCATAGTTATTTTGAATTAATGCACTAAAGTTATTCTGCGGATTAAAGCGGCCAAAGTTTCTAGAATTTCCATATTAGATTCTTCCTCAACGTCTTCATTTATAATTGTTTTAAATGCTTTTGAAATTATATAACTTTTATAGTAAACTCTTCTCTCATTATTGTATGCCTCAGAATTGATTGTCATTCAACTTCAAGACCGAAATGAAACCGAATTTGTATTATTCGTATAGAATATAAATTAAATATAAACGCTGCGACGCCGAACTACAACTGCAACCAATATGAAATCTGAATCTGGATACTCTTTTCAATTCACTCAACAAGTAAAAATCAAATTGTTTGAAATCGAGTGATCGAATTTGACTCATAATAAATGAAATTATACAGTAATCGTCCAAACTTCAACTTTTCCATCGGTTGTGAATCAGGTTATATTTCATAGAACTATTTCCATATTCATGTGATTAGTGGACAAGATTGTAAAAAATATTAACTTGATGACAGTAGTGACAAAAGCATGAGAAATCAGCAATGATGCAAATACGTGCGAAATTATAAAATTGTAATAACGTCAAAGTTACACAAAATCACAACTGAATTTCTTACAAATTCCATTAAATTAATAGGGATTAATATTAATTGCACAAATATGCAAATAATTCAAAACGTAGGTCAGAGATTCAATGTGAAAACAAATTAAGAAGTTTTGGGTTATGCCAACATGAGTCAATTGGTCTTCTAGACTAGTTTACAGTATGACTTGTCAGAACTGTAACAGCCATTATACGTTGGTCGAAAGGTCGTTGAGCAATCGAATCATTTCAGACAATCGAAACATGGGCTCTATGCGTTCACGTTAACAAGCTTCAACATCCCATGAATTCTGATTCAGTAAAGGTATTGACTAGGGCGTCGTACACAAAAAAGGCATTTCTGGGGGTGTCTTTCATATTCCAAAACAAATACTTTTCATTTAAGTGAGATTTATTCTTATCTGCTATTACTAGTCGGTAGTTCACGAAAAATGTTATTATAATTTGGACATCACATATTCATTTGAGAGTTGACATATGTCTGCATTTTTATTAGAAACACTGTGACGAGGAAGAACGTGGGGAAATTATCAGACACTGACGGAAAAGGAAACATATCATGGCTTTATCTGATTCTACAACAATATACCAAGTTGGTTACAAAATCTGAGAACTAGGAGTTGCTTCACACAAGAAGTTGAAAGGTATCTAATTTGGTCCGAACCCTATACTGTAAAGGAGTTCCTAAACATTAGTTAATTTAATTTTTTGTTTGTTTTTGACACTCTTTTTTCCAGTTGCATTTTTTGTCCTGTTCACACATTTTGAGAATGTTAATCAATTTTTAAATGAAGGAGTGTTATTATTTTTATGATAATAATAATCCTCATTGTACATTTGTCAAACAAGCGTGTACTCGTTAATATGAACAATGATGTAAATACAATTTCTATGATACAAGCACATAAATTATAAAAATATAATCGATACCCACAAAAAAAAAACAATTTACAATTAAAAGTATACTAGGATAATAAACTCTCTAGTCAAAAATTCGGAAAAGGAATTGAATGCGTTACTTGCAAGGTACTTTCTCACAGCCGGCCTGAAGTTTTTAAAGGGTAACCTCCTGAAGTGGAGAGGCAAATTATTGTATACAATTATCGCAATGTAATGTGGGGACCTCCTAAATAATGATGTAGGATGTTTTGATATCACCATGGTATTTGAGTGTTAATACACCTCATCAGTTGGTAATCTGGAATAGTTGGTTCCATTACTGCGGTTCGAATTCTTTCCATATTTGTGAAAATAATTGTAGTCCTTCTTCATCTAGAATAATTTAAAATAATACAATTGTGGTTTTCTCCAATGTTGACGTGATAACAACTGCATATGTTACATACAACGTACACATTTCTGCGTCATTGCTGTTTTCTCATGCTGTCACTATTGTAATGAAATTGATTTTTTATACCTAACTTTGTCAAACAAGTAACTTTTCACGCATGTTTTGTACCGTTATATTTTAATTTTTGTATTTTGTCTGAAATAAAAATTTTTCCGAAAGATTGAACCAAATTTGAAGAGTATCCTTTCGACATTACTGCAGTCCCCATTAATTCAGTTTCATTATTTTTCTGTAAATATATTATATTTAGTATTATTATTATATATATATATATATATATATATATATATATCTATATTTATATATATATATATATATATATATATATGTATATATATATATATATATATATATATATATATACTTAACCAAATTTCATAAACCATGTCATAGTGTTTCAACTTCGTCATTTTTGAGATTATGTATTTAAATCTGATTCATATTTCTGAAAATCAGTCTCTACGAAATGAAATATATTCCATTCCAAAAAATATAATCTTATGATTTCTTATAGTTAGTATACTTTCTTTGTTCCTTCAAAACAAAATTAGGTTTTTTACCATTTCTTTTTGCCAATCACTGAATAAATATTAATTTTCATGATTACCAAAAAAAATTACTAAAAATTATAAAAAATTATTTTTTCAAAATAAAAACTGTTTTCATGATTCCACTAACTAACTCTGTAAGAGATTTCATTAACAATGGTCCTCCAAGTATTTAGGGAAATGTCGACGGACTATATCGGAAATGATTGTTTATGAGAACATAGCATGTAAACTGAAGTTTCCTAGATTGACCAAAATCATAATAGTGATTGAGAATGAATTCAAGAAGAGCTAATGTTTGAATGTCCTATCACATTCATTAAAGTAATCTGCATTAAAAAATGAATATCATCAATTCAGTTCCAATCAATTTCATGTTTTGTGGAATTCAGTTTTACTAACTACATTTGAATATTATGTTAGTTTCAATATTTCAACAATATTATTAGCAAAGAAACTATTCGAATTATTTCAATTTTTTCAGATATGTTCAAAATAAAAAGTACTGTATAAATTTAAAAAAAGTCTAATTCTAAGTTCAGAACTCCAAAAATTTACTTTATTATAAAAAAACTATATTAGTCACATAGGGTGGGATATTATGTATATAATTAGCATTTGTTGCATATAATAAAAAATTATCAAAAAGTTTCCTGATACTCTAAACACAGATAGTTGGTTATGAATTTCTGAAATTTTGTTTCATTCGTTTGGAACATTATACGTATATTCTACGGAATAGATATACGGACATCGTTTGCTCCGAATTAATGGCTGAAAGAAAATAAAAATCCTTTCTCGTGGAAAAAAGATCTTGCGACTATGATGGCGTACCATCAATTCAGCTTAATAGAAATCTGACCTTTATGAGGGCATCTGATTTTGCGACTTATTAGTGAATCAACAGTCCGTGGAGCTGAATAGGAATGGTGAAATTTCATCCGCTTCATCTTTTCACCATCCTATAGAAACCCGTGCTGTAGTTTTTTACAGTTATTGCACTCATCTAGAGATTAGCAAAAAATCTATTTTATTTGATCTAATACTTGAATATTAGTAAGTATTTGTATTCGTTCGATAATGTTGATATTTTTTTCATTGTATGTAGCTCGACCCATTTTAATTTACTTTCATCTTCAAAATAACATATTTGTTCCTTGAAACTAAAAAGCCTAAAAACTATTAGCTTTACATTTATAACCATGCATTAAAGTCAAAGTATTCGCATTTCTTTATAATCTGTAATAATTTTCATCGAGAATTGAATCTCTTTGCGCTTCATCTGTCATTTAAGATATCAGAAGGGATACATCTTTGGATATCATGCTTGATGTTAGTGTAATCTGTAGACGGAAGATATATAAAGGTGATTGAGTGGTTTTACAACTAATTCCAGACTATATTTAACGTTCGCAATATAAACGTACCTACGTGTTATTTTCATCCGAAGTTTATGTTGTTACTGAAATGTACTTCATTACATTGGTTTATACGTCTGAATATGTTTTATCAAGGTAGTTTTTGTATTCCTTTTAGGCCAAGCTACAGAGATTTTTTCATGTAAAAAGTGTTAGAAGGTAACCAGCTCCGCCATTGTGTGTAAAATAGTTCCACATGATATAGTGACATGTTTTTCACTCGACTTTATTATTTATGTCTTTGTAATTAACAATTTTATGCAAAAAATCGCGTAGACTTTTGTAGACTCGATCAGACCCTTAGTCTAAGGGAAAATTGGAAAAAACCGTCCAAAATGCAGTTTTTTCAAAAGTTCATAATTCGGTTATTTTTTGAGTTGTAGCGTAGATCCTCCGATTAGTATTATTTATCAATATAAACTTTATTTGTGCGAAGAGCAGGAACTATCCGATGCATAGTTTTTGATCTGTGGCCATTTGATTATGTTACTATGCAAGTTTCCAAGAGACCTGAATGCGAGAGATATGGTCTGATTTAAATTTACTGAAAATATTTTGAAAGTAGAATTCTCATAGTAGAATTCTCATAGTTCAAAACGTTCATCTTGGGTTTCCATGAACGTTTTGAACTATGAGAATTCTACTTTCAAAATCTTTTTAATAAATTGAAATCGGATCATACCTGTCGAATTCAGGTCTGCTGGAAAATTGCATAGTAACATAATCAAATGGCCACAGATCAAAAACCATGCATCGGACAGTTCGCTACAACTCAAAAAATAACCGAGTTATGAACTTTTGAAAAAACTGCATTTTGGCCGGTTTTTTCCAATTTTCCCTTAGACTGAGGGTCTGATTGAGCCGTCCGACCTCTCATTTTTTTCGTCTTATCATTTTCTACAATAAGCCTATTAACACCATCACGATTACTCCTTATGCGATTTTTTGCATAAAATTGTTAATAACAAAGATATAAATAATAAAGTCGAGTGAAAAATATATCACTATATCATGTGGAACTATTTGACAAACACTGGCGGAGCTGGTTTTCTTCTAACACTTTTTGCACAAAATGCTCACTCTAAATCTCTGTAGCTTGGCCTATTTCGGTATAGTGTATTTTCCGAATGCAGCATACAATATATAAAAAATGAGTTAGAAGCACAGCGTCTTCACTATGGTCGTATTTTTCGCGCAAATCGAGATAAGATTCGAACAGAATACCTAAATTATGGTTTGAAAAGCCACGCTTTAATATAGCAAAACGAAATGAAAATTGAGAAGAATTAATTTTGTTGAAGAAAAAAATTCGCGAAATGCATCGTCTACTGAAGAAACTACGAGTTAATAGCAAACCATAATAAAAATTTAAAAATTAATTTTATTCAAATAAAAATACACAATTACCGAAGTGCATCACCTACTGACGTCGAGATGCGATTCGAACGGAGAAGTCTCCGCGAAGTGCACGCGGTTGAGTGAAAGAATTGAAACCTGCAAAGCTACGTATTTCAACATGAAATCAATCTTCGGAAATTGTGGAGAAGAATATATTTTCAAGCGGCGGTTAGATAAATTCACACAAATATTGATAGTTCATTTCTGCGTCGAAAATAATTCCAGATGCCAAATTTCAGCTGGTTTGGCTCAATGGAAGCCACTGGAAGTTCAAATATGTAAATACCGGAAAAAAATATATATTTTATATATATATATATATATATATATATATATATATATATATATATATATATATATATATATAACGTAACATACACCATCCTAAGGTATATGGAGGCATTTCGATGTTTCGTGAACTTGTATAACCAGCTCCGCTAGGAGGTTTGTTTGATTAGTTTCAAATAAATGTCCTAGTTCACTTCATTCTATTGCCACGAACGTGTGTCGTTAACACGAAGAATTCTGTTTTCTATTCATTTGCTACCTGTAAAAGGGATAAAATTTTGGAGCGCTTGTTACTTGCGGCGTGTGAAGTTTGAATTACATCGAATAGATGTATCAACTTTACTCTTGCTTAGCGATTATAGTAACCACCTTCGGGTGTCAGGACGTGCGAGTTCTCGTTGCAGAAATGTTTTCTTCTATCTGTGGGATGTGGTTCATTTGTTTCCGACTGGTGGCGCTGTGTCATATTTATATGCCATATAGTCACTGGAAGGAAAATATAACGTCGTTGGAAATATTTGGTTGGTTATCACTTTCGATGGATAGATGATACTGATGAGCCCCAAATAAGGGCGAAACAGACTGTCTATCATTTCCATTGATTGTGATAAACAACTTAATGTTTCTAACATACACCATCCTAAGGTATATGGAGGCATTTCGATATTTCGGGAACTCGTATAACCAGCTCCGCTAGGAGGTTTGTTTGATTAGTTTCAAATAAATGTCCTAGTTCACTTCATTTTATATTTATATATATATATATACCTATATATATGTTTATATATATATATATATATATATATATATATATATATATATATATATATATATATATATTATATATATATATATATAATTATATATATATATATATTATATATATATATATATATATATATAAATGTATATATATATATATATATATATATATATATATATATATATATATATATATATATATATATATACCAGGTGTATATGAGTGATGGGCCACCCCTATAACTTTTCAATGGATTCTTCGAATTTTTTAAAATTTGGGTGGTTTATCTCAGACATAATTTTGAGTTTTTTCACATAAAAAATCAATATGGCTGACTTTCGGTTTCACAGAAAACGATATAAAAATTAAAATTTCAAATGGAACACCCTGTATATTTTTACATATTTTAATTCTGAGGCTTAAAATGCATACATTCCATCTGTCAAATTTTTTTTTCATATTTCGTGAACAGGGTCGGTCTCAGGAGCAAAGAGAACTAATAAGAATAAGATTTTTAATAATTACTTCGTTATTTAGGAATTGAGAAAACTGATGTGTGAATCATGTTGAAGGAATTTGAAGGAGCTTTTTGATATATAGGGTGGCCCATGTATGTTTCTATTTAAAAAACTGAGTTTTGGTTCGAAAAAGAATTTAATCGTTAACAAACTTTACGACAATGAATTTTTTGAAAAATTATTACTTTGAGCGATATTTTAAATCAATTATTTATGATTTAGACGACGTCGCAGCCATCTACGATAAAAAGACAAAATTGAAACGGCGTTAGAAATGACATTTGGCAGATGAAATGTATGTATTTGAAGCCTCAGAATTAAAATATGTAAAAAAATATTTTATTTAATTTTTTAATTTTTATATCGTTTCCTGTTAAACCGGAAGTCAGCCATATTGATTTTGTATGTGAAAAAAAATTTAAAATTATGTCTGAGATAAACCACACCAATTTCAATAAAATCGAAGAATCCATTAAAAAGTTATAGGTATATGTAAGTATATATAAACATATAATATAGGTACCTAAGCAATTTCAATCATTCTTAATGTTTCAGTCGGATGTAACCCATCTGGTTGCAATAACTATTAACATGTTCCGGTCTCTAGAGAAAAGTCAAATGAGATACCAAATTCATATTAGAAGTTGTTGCACTTTTTTTTTGACATACCCTGAATTTGAGTTGCTCAGAGAAATATTATGTCCATTTTTCTTTTAAGTCTTCAGGATCACTAATTAAGCTGAACACTCACAATTCTAGTGAAATATACTGATTCATCCACTCACCTGCTTTATCAGAAAAAGTAACAAGATACGCTTTACAAATTATCGCAGTGGTGCTTTTGTTATCTTGCCATAAAACATAAACAATTATTTGGTTAAGATGATAAAAATATTGATTTTCATCCACTTTCATTGTAGAAATTCTTGCATTAAAATAAGTTATAGTTGAAGCTATATAAAATCATGTAAACATCAATAAAATGATAAATAAAAACCGTAATAAAAATTGAAAAATAATTGATTTCGTTCAAAAAAATAATTATTTCCGAAGTGCATCGCGTACTGATAGCGATGCAGGCCGAGATGCGATTCGAAGGAAATAATCTCTGCTGAATGCAGTGTGGTTGAAACTCACAAAGGATAATATTTCAATATGTACTTAATCTACCCTCAACTCAATCTGCAGTATCAATTTTACTTTTAATCATGAGTAATTATATTAAATTCACAATAGCTACTAGTTCATTTTCAATATGAAATCGACAGAAATTCAGAACACATATGTGTACTGTTAAGTGGGGGTTCTCAGAGCATATTAATATCTTGTGTTTATATTCCTCCAAATAGTCTTGTATCGGTTTATGAAAGTTATTGTGAAGATTTAGAATTGGTAACCGATAAGTTAACAGAAATAGATGTCATGTGCATGGGAGATTTTAATACCCCGAATAAATGCTGGCAGAATTTCAATGAGATGAAAGCTTACCCGTTAAATAAAACTCAGAATTTGCTTTATAACACTTTCTCGATGTTGAACATGACCCAATTAAATAGAATAAAAAATATAAACAATGTCATACTAGATCTCATATTCTCAACAATCGACGATGTAAATGTTGTATTATCAAGGGTGATGTGAATCACAACTAACTATTTGTGATTCACATCACCCTGCGTTACATTTCAGCGTGAATGTCGAAACTAATAAAACAGATCGAACGTCAAAATTAACTTACTCTGAAGAGGCCTCGGTAGACCAGCGGTAAGGTGAACCGCCTTATACCGTTTGTAAACCGAGGATTGTGGGTTCGAGTCCCACCTCGCTCTTGGGTGTTGTGTATGTCCGGAATTTAGTGGTTATTTATGATTGAAAATTGTTGGGTAATGTACATAGTTTACAAGCCCATTGGCCGTTCGGAACCGGCGTTAAACTGTAGGTTAAAAAAAAAAAAAAAACTTACTTTGACTTTAAAATGGCAAATTGCGAATCCATAAGAAGTTCACTATAAAACATTAATTGGAATAATCTAATAAATAATAATACTAACATGAGCGTTGCAAAGTTTTATGAAGTAATTAATAATACCATAGAAAAACATGTACCAAAAAGAATTGCAATGTACCATAGTTACCCTGCTTGGTTTTCTACAAAGTTAAAACAGTTA
Source organism: Cynegetis impunctata (assembly GCA_030704885.1). Taxonomy (NCBI): domain Eukaryota; kingdom Metazoa; phylum Arthropoda; class Insecta; order Coleoptera; family Coccinellidae; genus Cynegetis; species Cynegetis impunctata. Next base: position 293,117 of record JARQZK010005138.1, on the reverse strand, counting down.
ATTTCATCTAAAAAATATGCGCACAAAACTTACAAAAATTCTCAATTATCACAAGATTATTTAAGTTTCTCAAATTTGAGGGAAAATGCAAATTAGAATTAGAAATCTGCCATAAATCATATATAGAATCGGTAGAAAATTCAGTACAAGAAAATCCAAAGTATTTCTGGAAGTACATAAATGATCTGAAAACTTCGAAAGATTTGCCTAATACAATGCATTTAAAAACTGAAATAGCAAGTCAACCGGCTGATATAGCCGAGTTGTTTAGGAAAAGATTCTCAGAAGTATTTCGAAAATCCAATCCAAAAAAAACAAACATTCATTACGACCACATAGTAGATATATCAGAATGTACTTTTACTAATGACGAGGTACTTAAGGAGTTGAAATCATTGCCGGGAAAAAATTATACAGGCCCTGACCTCATTGCTGCCATTTTTTTAAAACAATACGGCGAAAACCTGGCCGATCCGATATGTAGTATTTTCAATCTGTCTGTTCGCACGAGAATTTATCCTGATTACTGGACAACAAGTTTCATAACCCCAGTGTTTGAAAGCGGGGATAAAAGTAATATTGAAAACTACCGACCAATATGTAAGTTATCATATATTATCGACGAACAACACGGTTTTATCTCCAAGAGATCAGTAATAACTAATCTAACAACATATATAGACCACGTGATTAAATCGATGACTATTAGAGCGCAAACAGATGCAGTAAATACGGACTTCGCGAAGGCATATGACAAAATGGCTCATTGGCTACTCATCATTAAATTAGAAAAACTAGGTATTCAAACCCCATTAATAGATTGGATATCAGATCGAATCCAGCGCGGAAAGTTAAAAGTTAGAGTTTCTGGCATACTGTCAAGAGAAATACTAGTCGAGTCAGGGGTACCACAGGGTTCTCCTTTGTCTTCCTTACTGTTTCTGTGCTTTATAAACGATATAAGTAAATCGATAAGATATCGTTCATTTCTGCTATTTGCTGATGATCTAAAAATATTCCGAACTATAAAAAATTTAGAAGACTGTAAATTCCTACAAAAAGATTTGGATAATTTGTCAGAATGGTGTATCGAAAATGAGATGTCATTTAACATAAATAAATGCCAAACAATGAGATTTCACAGATTACAGTTTCCGGTAATTTGCAACTACAAAATAGGAAACAATATCCTAAATAGCGTCGCTTTAGTGAAGGATCTAGGGATTTACTTTGACCAAAAATTAGATTTCATTGTTCAAACTCAGTATGTCGTCAACAAAGCATTTAATATGCTAGGCTTCATAAAAAGAAATATCAAAGATTTCAAGAACACTCAAACGATGAAAATAGTATATATAACTAATGTCAAAAGCATCCTTGAATACTCAACTGTAGTATGGTCACCTCTTTATGAAAATCATATAAGCAACATAGAGCGTGTACAGAGAAAGTTCTTGCGTTGGGTTACTTTCAAGAACGACATGCCGCTTCATGACATAAATTATGCAAATATTCAACAGAGCCTGGGACTGATCTCACTAGAGAGCAGGAGAAAGAATTTTGATCTTATGTTCATTTACAAAGTTTTGAATGATTTCATAGATTGTAAATATCTTATAGAAAATATAAAATTAAATTGTAACAATATCAATGTAAGAAACAGAGAATTGTTTAGTATCAGATTCTGTCCGACTAATTATAGTTTCAATAATCCCTTAGACAGAATATTCAGAGAGGCCAACTCAAGAAATGTTGATTTATTTTCATCATCTATATTTCAGATGAAAAATTATCTGCATCAAAATCAATCATAATGTAATAAATAATAGTTTATAGTTCCAATTATTATAATAATTTTTGTAAAATGGCAAGACCGTATAAATAAATAAATAAATAAATTAACATATTTACCATTATCAAATAATAATTCTATACAATTCACATCTTCAGACATTAAATAACGACTACAACAATATTTTTTCTGTAATAGGTATAATATTAATCCTAGTCCGCATTATGAGTAATGAATCTTCATAGAAAAATCCATAAATCAAATAATTAAGAACATGTAGGTACATGAAGTGGATAACTAACTTGGGTTTGTCTTACCATGTTATATTAGCAGAATATACTACATTTGTAAGAATGAATAGCAAGTAAAGATAGCCGCAAAAGATAATTGACACCTTGTTATCTATTTGGGAATGTGACAGTAATTTTTCTATGCAGAAATGTTCGTTAAATAACAAATATCCTGATGAAAATTAATTTTTTATATATAGTGAAAATTCTTACAAATTATTCCAAAAAGACAGCTAATTTGTAACGTTTGTCCTTAGTTCTTAAACTAATTTAATTTTGAAGATGATTTTTTCTATGTCATATGTGGGTTATTTTCTGAAGTTCTCTGAAGGTTCACATATTCTATAGTTAAATATTAGAGAAGTTGCTTGATGTAAATCTATTTCAATTGGAAACCAAATAAAAATACTTGATTCTGAAAGGTTCACACCTTATTTACACTATGAAGCATGTTTTCGTAATAGGCGATACGTGCCATCAATAGATTGTTTCATATTTATATTATATAATTAATTTACCCATTTAGTCCTTCAGTGATTCACGCATCGGCATTAAGCAGCAATTTCAATCTTCATAATAAATTAAACGAACGTTCGGTCCATTCAATGAAGTCAGTGTTATCTCAAATACAATAATTTAACAATAATTTTTAGCCGCAAATTAGTAAGATTACTTCACTTCGAAATAATTATTGGATCACTCGTCTAACCAAATTCCGAATTCATATCAAAAAAAGTCATAATAGAAGCGTAAGTAACATAACTACGAATAAAAATTGAAGACACTATTTTGTTTTATACGAAATGTACTAACCTAATGTCTTTTTATGTAGCTTTTTATAGTTTCGAACCTTCAATGCGAGCACCAAATTAGTATTACCGTTTTATTATAAAATTTTCAATATTTTAAAGTTTAGCAAATTCAAAAACAATATTCATGTATTCATATTTATTGTCTTGTCTTCAACGTTTTAATATCCAATATTCATTCAATAAATAGCAGCTCAATTTTTGTAGTTCTACTATTAAAATTTTGAGTTCAGGATAACCACAGTTAAGTATAGGCGACTATATATGTGGATAATTTAAACAGTTCTAAACAAAAAAACAATTTAAAACCATAGGAGTAGATCGTTTAACACATTCTAAATAATATACTCGCCTGTGTCCAACCATCCACATAAAAAAATTATTCTGTAATATACATATATATATATATATATATATATATATATATATATATATATATATATATATATATATATATATATATATATATATATATATATATATATAATAAATTCGATGGACGATAAATCAACTCTGTGGTAGTTCATATTTATATTAAAAAATTAAATAATAAGAAAACAACTTGTCTAAAAACTACAAAATAAAAATTTTATCAATTTGAAATTATATGGACCATACTGCAATAACAAAAATGTACAAAAGTTTGTGAGCATCCCTTATACGCACATCCCCTCTTCAAAGATCATTCAATTCTTTAAAAATAATAATTTGAATACTGCTTTTTCGAGTCACAGCAGATTAGATAGAATGATTTTTAATAACAAAATGTCAAAAGTCGATCCAATGAAGAGAACAGGAATTTATAGAATGGACTGTGAAGAATGTAATTCAACATATATAGGTCAGACCGGGAGATGTTTTGAAACCAGGCTAAAAGAACATCTAAAAAACGGACAATCAGCATTTAGGGAACATCTAGAGTCAAAAAAACATAACATCTCATCTTCTTTCAAACCAAAAATTCTTCATTACTGTGATAAAGGTATGATAATGAACTTCCTGGAAGCCATGGAAATAAACAAGATCCAAAAATCCCATAATTACATTCTTCTTAATGACCAGTTAGACTTAAACCACTCCCCACTGTTAAATCTCTGATAACTTGGACCCATCGATTACATTTTACCACCCCCAGGTACCGAACCGAAATACTTATATATTTTCAAGCGATGTCTTTGCAATTATGTATTCAGTCTTGATAATGCTGTAACAGGCGAAACTAGTCGAATAAAAAGTTATTTTCATTTTGTGTTTTTTAGACAAGTTGTTTTTTTATTATTTAATTTTTAATATATATATATATATATATATATATATATATATATATATATATATATATATATATATATATATATATATATATATATATATATATATATACAGGGTGTTCGGCACATGAAGCAACAAAATTTTTTGGGGTATTTTTGGGGTAATTTGCTACCTTTTCTCTTTGGACCCTGGGTCCTAAGACGGATAAGGAGATATAATTTTATGAGTTTTTTTCTCTAATTTTGCAGCAGAAATATTTCTGTTTTTTAATCGATCAAAATTGGATTTTATGATCGTTTATGTGAACAAAAGCTACTACTTATAATAATTTAATAACTGTCTGATCTCTTGGTACACATTTAGTTCGAAAAAAAAATATTTCTGCTCCAAAAAAAAAATTTCCAACAAAATGTGCAGAAAGAGAGCAGGTAAGTATTAAATCATTTTTATGAGTTTATGTTCTATTGAAATGAATGATATTATAATTACATTTTGTGAGCAAGAAGAGCAAGAAGAGAAATATTTCTGCTTCAACAAATAAGTAGCAGCTGAAGTAAAAAAGCGGTGCTAGACTTGCATTAATAACAAGGGAGAACATTTTGGATAAAATTTATAACTAGAGAACAGTTAAATATTAAATTATTGTTAGTAGTTCAAATTTTGTTCAAATAAACGATCATAAACATGAAAATGTTTTCCTCACTAAGTCCGAACGTTTTCCATTTTTCTGAAGGAATATCCGCAATTTGAAGCAAAAAAAAAAAACAAAACCACTAATTTTGTGCAATAAAAATCCTCGTATGCGCCTTTGTTACCAACAGTTGTAACGAAAACTATTAACTATTTGAACAAGCACACATTGAAAATATTTGGCTTTTACAACAGGTATTAATAAAAAACTTTTGCCAGGAAAGAAAGTTTCATTCACATTATTCTATCTGAAAGATTTATGATATAGTCTCATATTATATTATGATATTGTTGGCTCATTGAAAAAACTATTTTCAATTTAGGACAAACAAAGTAACAAAAATTATAATAAAAACTAAATATATTTAGATTAGTGTTGAAAATATTAAACAAAAAAATAAAATATTAAATATTATAAAAATGAATGTAAAGCTAATCAAATGATTTGAAAGAACCAGGTTTCTAACTCAGCTTTGTTGTTGAAGTAATAAAATATTGGAAAATTTGGTTCAGGATAAACAGATTCTGATTATGCAAATAATGTGAAAATAAAATCTGTAACTGATTATATATTAAAAGTGTTTAGTAACATAGTGATATATTCATCTAAAACTAGAGAACTATAGCGTTACCTTCAACTGATTCGGACTGTGTAGCTTTTGCATTAACAGCAGTTAAATTGGCTTATTCAACTTGACAGAAATGAAAATTAATGTGAATAGACTTATCGCTTTGTAAGAAGACTCATGAATTTTCATGAAGATGAATTTATGATGTGAATTATATTTCTTTTATCAAATTATTCAAATTATTAAAGTAGGTATTGAGATTTTCAGAAGAAGTTCTAGTTTTTTTGAATAATGTCTTCATACTTATGTAATATTTTCTCCAATAACTCAAAAGAAAAAATAGCAATAAAATTTTGGTAAGCATCGAACGTTTTGTATATTTGTGATAACAACACGAATAGTAACTATATGAAAATATATGAATAATGTGAAATGTAAAGTTGAGTTGGCAAAGATATTAGTGCAGTGTCTAACATGTGAATAAATATAATCAATTCCTGGAATTGGAAATAACCAACACAACATTTGATGGATTAATTGATGTGAAACACCTAAATTTATGTACAGGCTGTCCCATTTTCGATGTCCTTACGGGGTTACTCGCTTATTTTTAAAGATAGAGCTTGCTTCGTTTCTGAGATACAGGGCGTTGAAAATATTGCATTTTGGCCCTTCTCCTGTATCACAGCTGTCTTTTAACTTATAGAAAAAGTAAAAACTGTTTTGTATACACTTTTTTACGTAGAATCCAGTGGCGTAGTCACATTTTTGATATAAGCTGTCATTGTTTAGGTATAACCCAATGTTATAATTTTTTAAATGGAACGCCCTGTATATTTTTCCATATTCAAAACACAAATGCTTTGCGCTTTTCAAAAATATATAATACTTATATAAAATTCTAAGCATTAGCCCTGTATTTAGATAATTTTCTTTTTTTTATGGCAAGTCAAGACAAATATCACTTTGATAGATAATTCGGTGCAGTAAACAAAAATTTCACTTCCATTTATATGGTTAGAATGAAGAGTATTCATCAAAAAAATATTATTCAATATAAGTTACTAAACAGAGATACATTTAATAATGATAATAACAGACATAGAAACATATGTAATACTGCTACGAAACAAAGTTCTATACTTTTTCTGTTGAAAATGTTTTGTAAATATTGTTAAAATTACTGCCCATTCTGTTAAAGACACATTTTCTGAGGATAGTGCCAATCGACCACAGTTAAAACAAAAGTGTTATACCTAAGTATTTGAAAAATTTTATGTATCCCCATATGAAGAAATCTAATATAGATAAGTCAGGGGACCTTGGTTGCCAGTTAATGGGACCATTATTACCAATCCACTGGTTTTGGAATCTTTCATTAGGATAAACCTTTTCTATATTGAGCCAACGGAATTTTGTCAAGTAGTTCAGAAAGAAAATTATCCAAAATTTCCAAATATCTTCAGCGATTCAAGTTATCGTCGGAAATGCGGTAGGCGCTAATCTTCCCCCAAAAACGAAACAGGATACATCAAAGCCGAATCTGCCTTGTTTTTGATGAACCACCGTAACGTGCTCATTTTCATTTGACCAATAACTTTGATTATTTCGATTAAAAATGCCAGCGTTACTTATATGGCTTTCATCGGACAATATACCACCTACAAAACTCAATACTCTTCTCAGTTTCACCTGGGTGCAGATGATGTATAGCTTGGGATATGTAGGGGGTATATATAAATATATATATATATATATATATATATATATATATATATATATATATATATATATATATATATATATATATAGATATATATATATATATTGATATATATATATATATATATATATAAATATATATATATATATTTTAATATCATCGAAACCCTTGGAATGCCAACCGAATCTTTAATTTTTCTGCAAGTATTTTTGTTCTCTTTTACCTTTGGGAGGACACTAATTTCATCATTTTTGGTATTTTCTTTTCTAAACCTTTTTGGCCTAGGCTTTTCAAACGATCCGAAAAAGGAAACTTAATATTCCTATCTTTTTATCTAACTGCCACCCAGTAACTGGGTGATAGTAAATACTTCTCAAAATAGAGGTCCATCGCTTGATGTGGATTCAAACCAACTTGGTAATATATCCCAACCATATCTAAATTTTCGTAGTTTTGATATACTGGATTATCGTTCGCCATTGTAGGAAAAATTTGTACACTTTGACAGGAACTATAAATATTCTACACTTGCTTTTTCTTCATAGCCACCTACTAATTAGGTCCAGAGCGTATAAAGTCGATAAATAGTGTTTCATTAGTAATATATTTTTAATGAAAACTTTTCGTTTTACGCTATGCATCTGGAAGTGATATTTTCGTTTATTGCGCCGAACGATCTATTAAAGTGATATTTGTCTTGACTTGCCAAAAAAAAAAAGAAAATTATCTAAATACAGGGCTAATACTTAGAATTTTATATAAGTATTATATATTTTTGAAAAGCGCAAACCATTTGTGTTTTGAATATGGAAAAATATACAGGGTGTTCTATTTAAAAAATTATAACATTGGGTTATACCTAAACAATGACAGCTTTTTCCAAAAATCTGACTACGCCACTGGATTCTACGTAAAAAAGTGTATAAAAAACAGTTTTTACTTTTTCTATAAGTTAACAGACAGCTGTGATACAGGAGAAGGGCCAAAATGCAATATTTTCAACTTCGCCCTGTATCTCAAAAACGAAGCAAGCTATGAAAATTTTGTTTACGGTATCGTGAGATTCACGAAAAAGTAGCCAACGTTCGCGAAAACCGCAAATTTCTATCTTTGAAAATAAGCGAGTTACCCCGTAAGGACATCGAAAATGGGACAGCCTGTACAAAGTATTATTGAATGTAGCACTTTTGATAACATTGACTTAAATATATTCATTACTTGCAAACTGACATAGATATATTTTTGTCACAGTATGTTTGGTTAAGTACTACAACACTGTATTATATTGCAACATTTCTGACAATGTTCGCTGAGGAGGTATAAGTATAACTATAGGTATTTGGGGAATATAATATAAGTACTGGAGAATATCGATGAAAAGTTATATTGAAACTGATTTGATATATTCAGAAGTATTAAACTTCACGGGTCGAACCTGTAGACCAGGGTAGAAGCCTTCAAAAATGATAAAAAGTGAAACAAAATAATAGTAGGACGAAACTCATTGGAAAAGGAGGAGACTATAAGCTATATTATTCATGATGGGTACCTCGAAATTAAAAAATCAATTACTGTCACAACAGTACCAGCAGTTAAGCTTAAGCCATCTAAAAGAGGAGAAAGTAGTCGTAGAAAAACCTCAGACAATATTCCAGAGTTCGATTATCGAAACAATACAAAAATACCATTTTCGCAAGAAAAATTTTTACAAAATAACAAAAAAGTTAATGGAAAGATTACAGTCACAAGGATTTTCCTGTAAACAAGTAGAAGAAGATGCTGATGCTTACATAATTTTGATAAAGGAACTCTGGAATATTATCTGAGGTTTTTCTACGACTACGTTAACCTCTTTTAGTTCAATTAACTGCTGGTACTGTTGTGACAGTAAATGGTTTTTTAATTTCGAGGTACCCATCAAAAACAATATAGCTGCTTGCTGCATAATGTTTTCCTACATAGCGCAAATATTTATTCATGATCCCTTCCACTTTTTCATTTTTCTGCCAAAATAAAATTTCGAAGTCGAGTTTTTTTCGAGTTTTTGCATTTTCTGAGAATATTTACTAGAGTAATGTATACACCATCTGAAAGTAGAGATTTCAAAGAACATAAAACACACCAACTTTTTGAACAAAGCTGATATTTTGACAGGAGAATTTTCGATTGAAAATTAAGGTGCTTTTTCGATGTTGAGTCAAAATAAGGTGAAAAAATAAATATTTCGAATCCAATAAATTTCAGAGTATTTGGGACATAAAAAGGTAAGTTTTCACCAAATTTCGATGAAAAAAATTTTTTTTTGTAGAAGATGAAAATAAAAAACCAAAAACTTGGTTTTTTGAATTTTTCCCATAAATAGTGAGGTTATGTGAGAAAAGTGTGAAAACAGAAGTTGTAGGTCTTTCCATTACCTACAACTTTGTCATTTGACTTTTTTTCATAGGAATTATAGTTTTGCCGGAAATCGAGATAAACCGTTTTTTACCCTTGAAAACTCACCCCCATCCCTTTCCCGAACTCAGATCGCCCGTAAATTATTTTTCCTTTCATTTTTATTATATTCTCCTCCTTTTTAATGGGTTTCAACCTACTAGTATTTTTGTTTGTTCCAAAAATTATCGACCCTGGTCTACTGTATGAATTCAGCTATAAAATAAAAATTAACCCATTCCTATGGAAAATTGAGTTCAAAGTGTGAACCCACTAATCTATAAATAACGGGACGGTTAGAACAAGCAGCGTAGTCAACTGATGAACACATGAGTAGACATCGAATGATCGATATGCTATATTAGGAGGAAATATAAATTCACCACAAAACTCCATATAATGAAGGGACTAGGTGTGTGACATGAGCAAACAAATCTAATTATATTATATCTTCGTCTTTATTGTGACACGAAGGTAATGTTCAAAGCATAAAGAAGATGACTAGGCTCTAGTATATTTGTATTCAGGATGCAGAAAAGGACAATGTGAAAGGTATCTCTTACTGTCACATGAAATAGAGAAGGTGGAATTAAAAAGAAAATAACTATGAGTTTATTATTTGGTTGTCAACTATAATTGACACTGAGAAATACTGTACAGTACTATCGAACTATAATTTTCAAATAAACCTGGATAAAAATTTTATTTCTTTCAACTTGCTATAAAAAAATGTATTAAATGAGCATAATATTGATTGTATCAAAATAAATAATTCTACTTTTTTCATAAAGAACAAAACCACTAAGTGAACGTATTTTTCGTTGAATAAAAAAAATATCAGAAATGTCTTATTATATATCTCTTGTAGCATATACTCTGGGTAGTAAATGTTTATAATGTTGATTAACCCAATAAAATTCAAGATCTACTAAAGGAAATATATATAGAATATTGGCTGCTATGAATGTGCTAAGTGATGCATTTCTCGATTATATAAATAACTGAGACCAACCTGGCCAATAATTGATGTTAGCTGGCCAATCTCTAGTAACTAGGATACTCACACTAAATAAATGCAATTCATAAATATATTTTTAATCTATTGAATATTCTCTAAAAAAATTTTTATATGAAATAATTTGAAATTCATAATATAAAATGTGAAGAAAGATCCTTAAAGGGCATGTTTACCTAGGAATTTTCTAGTTTAAACTAAATACCCTTTTATTTGAAAAATTCTATCACTTTGTTGTTCACTTAATCTCCACCGTTATCGAGTTGAAATTTACTTATATTAACTGAGAAACGATAGTTTACCATTGCTTTATACTGTTTCAAATAATCTGCTACTACAATTTTGAATTTAAATACATAACTTTATAGCCTTTTTCAAGGCCTGCTCGATTTATTTCTTGTACCTCTATGTGAAACACTTACTTGCTTCCCTTCAACGTAAACATCACAATTTTATTATCTGACTTATCTACATATTTTTTCAGTTCATTTGAATGTTCTTGACCTATTCTATTGTAGGCAAAAAAATACTGAAATTTATAGTTCAATTTAAAAAAGCTGCCGTGCCCCTTGCCTAAATAGGTACTTCACTTTATGAGTTATTTCGAATAAACCATGATTCATATTAATTTTACTTACATTTGTGTCTTTCAATTTCGAAATTGAAAGTAAATTACAATTAAGAAAATTTGATTCTATTTCTTTTTCACTCAGCACTCTGAAAATTTCCCACTGATTTCACAAGAATCAATTACTTGGTTTCAAAAGTATATATATATATATATTTATATATATATATATATATATATATATATATATATATATATATATATACATATATACATATACATATATACATATATATATATATATATATATATATATATATATATAATATGTATCTATATTTATATATATATATATATATATATATATATATATATATATATAATTATATATATATATATATATATATATATATATATATATATATATATATATATATATATATATATATATATTTATATATATATATATATATATATATATATATATATATATATATATATATATATATATATATATATATATATATATATATATATATATATATATATATATATATATATATATATATATATTTCATTTAGGGTTCATGCACTTAGTCTTTAGGGTGATAATTGATTGAACTTATAGCCAATATAATCCAACTGGTTGCAGATGTCTCCTCATACCGAAATTCTAGAACTTTCCACATTCCATATTCGTTCTCTGTATTTCTGTTCTGTATAATTCGTGATATTTATTTAATATTTCAATTATACATCATCAAGTCTGACATTCTTATATTGCATAAAGTAAACAAGAAAAATTCTTCAATACTTCAAAAAAATTATCAAATATCTTTTCAAGGGAGCTGGTTATATATATTCCGCGACGAAAATTATACACTCACAATCCAACAGTGAATTATTGAAACCGTCAAGTCATTCATATTAGGGAACAATTAGAAATTTTTTAATTCACCTCAAGTCAAATAAGCTGCATTGATGAGATCTAATAAGATCGAAACAGCTTTACGCAGGTTTTGAATCGGGGTGACTTGATTTCTATAATTCACTGTTGTTTTGTGAATGTATAATTTTAGTCGCGGAATACATACAACCAGTTCCCCTGAAAAGTTGTTTGATAATTTTTTTCAATTATTGAAGTACTTTCCTTGTTCACTTATGTCGTATATTAAATTGACCATGAACAATATTTTTCATGATTTCATATATTCTTATTTTAATGCGCGCTCAAGGGGTACCTACTTTTAAATATATTGAATGAAACAGAGACAATAGTCAATAACTGCAAGTGACGCAAGAAGACTGAATTAATTGAGATGTATGAATATAGTAAAAATCTTCTATGAGTCACACTACATATTCTTAATATTTTTAAAGCAATTTTTTTACAATTCATTCAAATGAATGACCATTATGACATTTCTCTTCAAGTATGTATATATTTTTAATATATTTGGAATTTTCCTAAATAACTCAAATGAATAAATTCTAATTGATAGAATCACAGGTTTTTAGTTGATCGACTTCAAAGTGACAAATTGTGAATATTTCCGGTCGATGCCTTGAAACACGAATGTGTTATGTCCGTTCCTTACTGATTTTGGAAAACTTAATCTAAAGTTGTTGTGATAGATGCATAACTTTGTTAAAGCAGCTCAATATATTTTGATATTTAAAATTTTTTTTTGTATGTACCTAACCTTTGTAAAAATAATTCAATAAAATTTTTCTTATTCTTCAACCTCTTTTCGATTTATTCATGTTAAAATGAAATATGTAAGGAATTTAGAACAATTTGGTACCTAATATTAAGTTTACTGCTACACTTCATCCGATCAAACAAAAAACTTCTGTAGCTTCGAATTTCTCGGTATAGAGGGAATAATGCACTGTAATTATGAGAAAGAGAAAACGCAATAATAAAATAAGATGGCTTTGTATTTATTTATTCAAGAAGGTACAAATTATTCCATTTAGTTGAGTATCATATTCATTTATACCTTTTTCGTTTTTCTGACTCTTAGTCCACACTGCAACTTCTCGAACACTCCTGGAGGATGGTAGGATATTACAAAAGGATTCGTATTCTTGGTTTATAATACCTTGACTAATTTTCTCATTCTGAATGAAGTCTTTACATTTTCTTCTTTAGTAGAACTAATCGAAAATTTACCCGCTCTATTACCTAAATCTTCATCTGGTTTCTGGATTTTCACATTATAATACTGTCAAATGGAAAAAGTTGTCGAAGTATAATGAAATAAAATCCCAATCCATACTGTGGAAATATGTTAACCGCGACTCGGGCCGTAAATTCAACAACACTGTAGGAAGAACTGTGAATAGCAATTACCGTGTATTATGCTTCCGGAATACCTATAGCTTCGAAAAGAAATTTCACATATTGAATAGAAGACCTTTATACTTCGAAATGGTTGAAGGACTTATCAACTGGAACTTGAACTCAATTTTGAGAAAACATTGGGTTTTTAGATATAATATATAGATCTAATAAATTAATCAATATACACGAACTAAAATCAATTTACGTCCTCTCTTCCTAGTGCAAGACTTATAGATACACCTCGTAAGGAAAAGTCAATGATATGGTATATATATATATATATATATATATATATATATATATATATATATATATATATATATATACATATCAGGGGCGGCTAGTCAAAGGAGGCTAAGGAGGCTAAGCCTCGTCAATAATATTCTGTGTATCACTAATATATTATATTGAATAGTCAGCATTCAGCATATTCATATTAATCAAAATCATATTATTTTATGCACCAACCTTCCTTTCAACCTAAATTATATAGTATAATTTATTAATTAAGATAGAAGGTATTTACATTTACTGCATTCCATTCATTTCAAGATTTGTGGCAACGCTGCGGAGGCTTAGAAAGGTATATTCTCAACGTTCATTATGCCTGCCACAGAAAAGCAAACAACGGTGCAAATACTCCGAATGAATACTTCATTGCAATAGAAAAGCAAAACACATGTAAATGGCAACACGGATAGGAACCCAGTCTCATACAATGTCGACCAATCACAACTATAGAATTTCGCGTGACATCGAGTGAATTCATTGGAAAGCATTAATTGAATCGTAGTGTGATCGTAGTTACTAATGGCAGCGTGTTAGTGGAATATTTATTATCCCATACTTTAGTGCACTAAGTTATGAGGATAAAGTTTGATAAAAACATTGCGACCTACCCCTGAATTAAACAATTTGGTGCAGCGTAACAGACAACAAAACCGCGGTTTCAATACAAGGAATTATGAGAGACATCCTTGCCTCACCGGATCACAGGTAAAAAATAAATTATTTTGTTGGCAGTGTTTACTTTTTACCATTGAAAATGTCTCTGTTTGGGGCCGCTTAGGATTTGAGGATTTAATTCTATACCTAGTTGAAAGTGAGGAATTTTTTACCGATAAAGTAACTTTAAATACAGCACGCGGGTTAATATCTTACTTACAAGATAAGGAATTTATTTATTTTTTAAATATCTTTAAATTAATTTTTGAACAAACAGAAATAGTTTTTCAAATCTTACAGCACAAGTTTTCAGATGTAATTTACTCACGAAATCGGTTTCTTTTGGAAAAAATTTCAGAATTTCGTGTAGAAGTTTATTTTGAAAAACTATTTTCTGTATTTCAAACTACTGATGATACGACTCAATTTAGCCCAAAACGAAAGAAATTCAGTTACGCAGATATGGAGCTTCACTATAAGCAAATATTTTATGAAATTTTGGATACTATTAGGGGTCAAATAGAAATAAGGTTCTCTGATTTGAAAGAACTGCATTTCTTCGACTTACTCAATAAAAATTTGTTAACCGGATTTTCGGCTAATTTTCCAGATAACCGTTTGGAAAATTTATGTCAAAAATACACTTTTTTTGATAAGGTGGCCATAAAAAGTGAACTGTGTGTTGTTTATAATGACAATGAAATTTTGGGCCAAAATGAAAATCATGTGAGGACTATTAAATACCTTTTTGATAATGGTTTGAATCAAGATTTACCCCAAGTTTATAAACTCTTATGTCTAATTGTTTCTATCCCGATGACATCGGCTTCCGTAGAGCGCTCGTTTTCCACTCTCAAGAGAATTAAAACTTATTTACGGAATTCAATGAGCGAGGCTCGTTTGAAAAATATTAGTTTGTTGTCTATTGAAAAGGAATTGGTAAAACTTTTGGCGAAAGAAAAATAATTTTATGAGGATATTATAGATCATTTTGCTAACGTTAAATATCGCAGAATCCCGCTAATCTTCAAAAATATATAATAACTTTTTATTTGCTCTCACCAGCTGTTAACAAATTCGTTAAGTAGGTAGATAGGTACCTATTTTGTGAAAGAAAAAAAAATTTGATGAAGAGATGAATTGATTAATTGGCTGAGAAGAGTTTTTGTGAATATTGTAAATAGGAGTTGTAGGTCTCAAGGTAGACACTCGAAAGTGAAAACAAATTAATAGCTTAGGGTGCTTGTTTTACTTTGATTTTCTTTAAATTATAAGGCGGTTGACCTTGAAATCCTGAAAAATTTCGCCTATGGTGTATTTTTCAACGCCTCTTGTAGCCTCCTCAAACCAAAACCTCACGGGCCGCCACTGATATATATATATATATAAGAATGAGAATAGGAATAAGGAATTTATTGATGCAAATGGCTGTTATACAACGTGTTATGCATAATACAGATAGGATAAGTCAAAAAATTATACAAACGAAAAAACAAGATAGAATAACAAAGCAAAAAAAACATACATAACAAAAATACTTTGTCCACGACTGTACTATAAATCATTCATTATACGTGTGCTTCCTGAAGTACAATTATACCTATTATTCACTAGTGTGTATAATGGTTTATTATACACTGCATGACGTCAAACTCAAAACGTATGTCCAAACTTGAAACTATCAATCACATTGTTAGGATAGTATTGTTATTAGATTTTTAGGTTTTATGTAACTAAGATAACTTTTAGGCAAATTATTAAACTAATAGGTATTTAATATAATGCCCAATTTATTAAATATTTACTCTAATAAATTATCTATTTCATTTTTATCAGAGTAAAAGAAAGGAATGGAATCGATGTCAAGTGAAATAGTTGACGTTTACGTGAGTATGCAGTTTTCAG
The DNA here is from genome assembly GCA_030704885.1 of Cynegetis impunctata. Classification (NCBI taxonomy): domain Eukaryota; kingdom Metazoa; phylum Arthropoda; class Insecta; order Coleoptera; family Coccinellidae; genus Cynegetis; species Cynegetis impunctata. The sequence continues at coordinate 276,762 of JARQZK010005138.1, read as the reverse complement.
TGAACACAGAAAATGTTATGTCAACGCTTTTGATAACTATTTTTATTGTTGAAAATGCAGATTATTACTAATTTTTTCGAGGAAGTCGTGGACAAAGTATAGTATTCTACTCGCACAAAATTACAATTTTTCACTCGGGTGAATTGCGACACTCGCTTGCAGCTCGTGTCGCAAACTTCACCCTCGTGTAAAATAGCAATCATTTTGTGCTCGTTGAATAATATACTATTATGGGATCAGAAACCTATGATAATGTTACGTTTATCACAAAACTCATTAAGTGAATAAAAAGAATACTGCATTAAGAAGTGCTCAATTTTCCGCTTAAAAACATAGATAATTCTGGCCTGCTTGATCTCTATAGGCAAATTATTGAAATATTTTGGCACAGCATAACTAAGACACTTTTTGTAATAAAATTGATTAAAGTGTGGTATTTTAAAATCATCCTTTTTTCGAGTATTATATTGATGATTTTCACCATTCAATACAAAAATATCTCTATTTACATAAACGTAACACAACAATTTATGAAGATATATACTAACAACAGTTAAAATATTATAATCACAGAATGTTTTCCTGCACGAGTCTCTGGGCTTTAAGCCAAAAATCATCCTGACTATTTTTTTCTGAAAAACAAAAACTCTATTGAAATCTTGAGCCTGACCCCATGTTAAAACATAGAATGATAATGCTGGGTAAACTAGACCATAGTAAGTCGCCATAAGTGCATTTATTGAGAAATTATTTTTCAGGTTTAAGATTGCAAAATAATTACGAATAAGCTTTAAACAAACCTCATTTATATGGCTATTCCAGTGAAAATTCTCATTTAAATAGAGACCAAGAAATTTGACATTATTTGGTTTTGATATTTTCTGGCCATCATAGACAATATCCTCTAGTACAGGTGTTTTAAATTTTGGATAAAATTCGACAAGAACAGTTTTAGTTATATTTATAATAAGATTATTTTTATCACATCATAAACCAAAATCATTCAAGATATGCCTCAGTTTTGTCCTAAGAATATCAGGATTTTTGTCACTTACTACGATGCTAGTATCATCAGCGTACATAAAAATCTTGCCAAACTTAATGTATTCAGGTTAATCATTAATATAAAGAAGAAAGATCAGTGGTCCAAGTACACTTCCCTGTGGTGTTCGCAATTGTAAGTTATGGATGTCAGAACAAGCATCGTTATTTCTTACACTAAACTTTCTATTTTCTAGAAATGATCCATCTATTCAGGGGACCCCTCAATCCGAGCGCATATATTCTATTACCAACAAAAGCTGGGTCCAGTACATCAAATGCGCGGGAGAGGTCAAAAAATATTCCGGCAGTGAATTCGTTATTATCAGTTGAGTTATAAATACATTGTATAAACTCAGAGCTCGCGGTCTCCGTTGAGAAGTCTTCCCTGAAGCCACGTTGGCATGTTGTTATTAAACTATTTTTATTTAAAAAATCAAACACCTGTGTAGATATAACTTTTTCAAAAATCTTGGATATACAACTAAGTAATGAAATCGGCCGGTAGTTATCAATTAATTTAGTATCTCGTTTTTTAAGTACTGGTAATACTACTGCAACCTTTAAGCGATCTGGGAAAATACCAGAAATTACTGATTTATTTAAATGGGAATCTCATCGTATCCAGTGGATATTTTGTTTTTCAAATTGGATATAACTTTTTTTATGTCAGTATCATTAACTGGCAAGAACACCATTGAATTATTATTTGTTGATGACGTTGTACATGATTTGGACAGACCAGCAGAAAAATGTGTTTTAATTGTTGGGTAACTACATTTCCAAAATATTGTGCGAACGATTCGGCTACCGACCGATTATCAGAGATGACGTTTCCATTATTGATTACGAATTCAATCTTCTGCGTATTCTTTTTACCAGAGGGGTTTAACTTTTCATTTACTAAGTTCCAGATAGTTTTGGGTTTATTTTGGGAGCTTTGAATTATACTGTCATTAAACAACAGTTTTTCCATTTGTATGGTATTCTGGAGTACTTTCTTTTTTCTCTATAAATATTGTTAAGTAGTTCAGAATTGACACGTTTGCGCAACCAATTCAAATCTCTTAACTTTTCCGACATTTGTTTCAAATCAGAACTTGGTTTAAATGATTTAGTATTAGAACTTTTACTAACATTGTGTTTCGGAAAAGCGGCCACAAATGCATACCTACATTAAGTGTTTCCAGAAAAATTCGAATATATAATCTATACTGTAACTTTCGTACAAGTCATCATATAATAAAATGTGACTACAGTCTGTCATAATTTTTTCAAATTCTCTGAAACCAAACTGGTTAAACTTACGACAATAGGTAGTATTATCAATATTATTAATTATCGTCTCATTATTCCAGATCATACCCACCATGTTATGATCTGATACACTACATTCCAAATTAATAGCAGCTGTTATTTCAGATATGTTAGTGATTATATAATCAATAGCTGTAGAGCTGATACCATTTTGACCTCTAAATATTCTAGTAGGAGTTTTTATAACAGACTGCAGTCCATAACATTCTAAAATATCAAAGAGGCTAATTTTTTCAATATTGTCACATAATGCGTTTATATTGAAATCACCCACTATTAGGATTTTGTCATACTTATCATAAGGAAAGGTTAACATCTCATGAAACTTTTCAAGAAAATCATTATAATCAGCCGTTGGAGATCTATAAAGTGCAACTATACAAGTTTTCTCAAATTCTATGGCGCTGCACTCGAAAATTAGCTCAACAGATAATTGTGAGAGGTGCTTAATCGGACTACATTTATCTATCATACAATTTCTAACAAAAATTGCAGATCTTCCATGAATATGTCTACGTCTACAGAAATGTGAGACACATTGGTAATTATTCAATATTATATTATGAAGTTCGTCATTGTTACACCAGTGTTCGCCAACGCAAAAAAAGTGGGGCATATGTTTTTGTAAGAGCAAATCAATTATGTTAATTTTATTTTTTATACATTGGGACTTAAACTGTATAATCTTAAACTTAGTGTTAGTGCCTTTGATACCTAGAGTTTTGTATATTTATCAATGTATATTTATATATATATATGTATATATATATATATATATATATATATATATATATATATATATATATATATATATATAGATATATAAATATATATATATATATATATATATATATATATATATATATATATATTTATATTTATATATATATATATATATATATATATATATATATATATATATATATATACACATATATATATATATATATATACACATTTATATATATAATTATATATATATATATATATATATATATATATATATATATATATATATATATTAATTTGCCTTTCCTCGCCAATAAGAGGCCAACATATGTATGTTTCAATGAATTTATGTCTATAATAGCAATTTTAAAAATTTATTGTAGAATCGCTTTCAGTCTATTTTCCTTTTCTTTGCGAGCAATAGGTTTGATGGGGTGAGAGATTGAAGTAACTATCAAATTTTCCAGGGATATTAATGTATCCAATGAACAGAATATATCAGTCACATCATAATGACTGCACAAATTATTCGACGAATTGATTTAAATTTTTTTTTCACTTGAATCATTTTACACATGCCTTACTGGAAGTTCATCTTCCGGAAGAAATTTCATCAGATGAATATACATTCGAGCAGTGGGGACATCTACTAAACTTATATATTGCAATGGATTTACTGTAGAGGTCGAATCAATGTACGATACACTAGGGAAATTACGAAAATGTGCTCTGAACTATTGACGTCAGGAAATTTCTTTATCTAAAATGAAATTTTAAATATATGATGATCATGAAATAGATTCAATAAAGGCATATATCTGTGAGAATCCAACGAATAGATCTTGTAGGACCAATGATTCTTTTATCATTCGTTACATATTCAATTTGCTGGACCTGAAGAACTACGTGAATATTGAATTCGATATCAAGCAGTATATATTGATACTTTATAAAAATGATAACTCTTCCGTGACGTATACTTTTTTCTTCTTTTTATCAACATCATTTATTTTCTTTTTAATTAATTCAAGGAATAATAATAATAATAATAAAATGACTTTATTTCCACAAATGTGTATACACAGCATTTGCCCAGGCAGGCGAAGATTAGCTTAAAGCTACTCTTTAACTCTTAACCTACCTGGTTAACACGTAAATTAGCTATAAAATAAAGTAAACATCATAAGAACACTACAAGAGAAACAAATACTAAAACACAGATACAGAGATAGTAACATACATATCATCATTATCATTTTCATTGTCATTGCCTGGCCAAGAGTAAGTCCCTAAGAGTATGCCGATATCTAGACAATGAAGAAATAGACATAGTGAACACAAAAGAGTTGTAGTACTTTACTAAATTATAAGTAAAGCAGCGCTCGAACATGGCAAAGGAATGCTGTGGCATTGTCACAGTATTATGTCGGGTGTTGACATTATGAACTGATTTTCTAAAAACGATTTTTTTGTACAAGTAAGAAGGAGCTTTAGACCTGATCAAACGATATATAAGGAATCTTTGTGTATTCTGAAGCATTATTCTTCAGCAATACCTAAAAAGCCATAATTTTAAAGATGAAATTGACTTCAATTTATTTTCCATTTTTTTCTGATTACTCAGATACATCAAAGTAAGACAATCATAGTATCGATATGTTGCGAAGTTACATTAATTCAGTAAATAATGAAAATTAATAGTTAAAACTGAAGTGTTGTGTTACTGGAAAATCAAAAACATATTAAATGAAGAATATCTCTAACTATTGAAGTATAGAAAATAATGAATGTTATGTATATACAGTGTGACCCACTTTTAATGGCAACACCCCTGTGAAATTTGAAGTTTTGAACCGATATCAACTAGTCAAGTAGTGAAAAGTCTACCAAAATTTGAAATGTTTATTCCAATTTTCAGGGCATGCTAGGTACGATATTTTTCTTAGTCGAAATTCGGGATTTTTTATTAGCGATTCAATAATTGAAAAACTTTTGTGACTGTGAAGTGCAGTTTCGAAATTTGAATTCTCATAACTTCATGTTATGCATGAATATTTTTTAATGAAATTTTGGTCATACCTATTCAGGGGCACTCTGAATCCAATGGGGTGGTGAATTTCTCACTAAACAATCGCTAATTAAAAAAAATCGGTAATAAATAAAAATCGTAGTATGCCCTGAAATAAACATTTCAAATTTTGTCCCAAGGTAGACCTTTTGGTACTTGACATTTCAAAATAGTTGAAATCGATTTACAACTTCAGATTTTACAGGGATGTTTCCATTAAAAATGGGTCACACTTTATATCTATATATATATATATATATATATATATATATATATATATATAAAATTTTTTTGCTGAGTTGGCTAATTTTGGTCTCGAATTATTTGCGAAAGTCCAGAGAAGGTTAAAAGCCGAAGCGGTCCAGCCGTTCTCGAGTTTTAGCGAGACTAACGAACAGCAATTCATTTATATATATATATATATATATATATATATATATATATATATATATATATATATATATATATATATATATATATATATATATATATATATATATATATATATATATATATATATATATATATATATATATATATATATATATACACATATATACATATACATATATATATATATATATATATATATATATATATATATATATATACATATATACATATACATATATACATATATATATATATATATACATATATATATATATATATATATATATATATATATATTAAAACAGAATTCTTCGTGTTAACGATACACGTTCGTGGCAATAAAATGAAGTGAACTAGGACATTTATTTGAAACTAATCAAACAAACCTCCTAGCGGAGCTGGTTATACAAGTTCACGAAACATCGAAATGCCTCCATATACCTTAGGATGGTGTATGTTAGAAACATTAAGTTGTTTATCACAATCAATGGAAATGATAGACAGTCTGTTTCGCCCTTATTTGGGGCTCATCAGTATCATCTATCTATGTTTCTAACATACACCATCCTAAGGTATATGGAGGCATTTCGATGTTTCGTGTACTCGTATAACCAGCTCCGCTAGGAGGTTTCTTTGATTAGTTTCAAATAAATGTCCTAGTTCACTTCATTTTATTATATATATATATATATATATATATATATATATATATATAATATATATATATATATATATATATACATATATATATATATATATATATATATAGATATATATATATATATATATATATATATATATATATATATATATATATATATACATATATAGACCGAAAATGGCTCCACCAATTCTCATGAAATTTTGTGTGCAAATCGAACAACATACATTGTTGGGGGCACATTCACCCCTTAATTTTTTATTTTTTCAGACAAAAATTTTTGTTCTATTTTTTTTTATGAATTCAAAAATACATACAACCCTAAATTTTCACCTCTTGATTTATCAACCCTTATTTTTCAATGGTTGATTATAAACTTCAATTTTTCATGATGAAACATTAAAAAATACATATAACTCTAAATTGTCACCCTTCTATCAACAACCCATATTTTTTAATAGCTTGTTTCTCTAGCTTTGCAATCCCGACATCCTCAATGTACTGGTTTACTGTTCTTGCGGCATGGGCACGGGCATTAACACAAAGTTATTAT
>JARQZK010005138.1:195000-267500 GCA_030704885.1 Cynegetis impunctata | reverse complement strand
CAAATGATATTTTTGTTGTCATAAAACAAGCCTGAAAATGGATTATATTGTTCATAGCTTATGCGAGAAGAAATAAAATGAAGAAAATACCTTAGTTGTTGGGAGGCAGCGAATATGGAACTGAAGGCTGAAGAAATATATCCTGCAATCAGTAGTGATTTCACCTCAATTTTGGAATAAAATTATTTATTCATAAAACTCAAAATTTCCTTAATTATGGCGAAACCCACTAAGAAAACTCACTAGGGAGGCCGATTGAAATAAACTGAAATGAGCGATGTTCTCCCTCTAATGACTACATGAAAACTTACTCTCTTTTGTCAATCTTTCCGATTCCTTGACGGTAGATCGAATTAATAAATTGATAAGATCCGGCATACCTGATGTTGCGAACAGTGACGAATATTGACATCAAAGAGAATAAAACATATGAAAACTTGAATTAGGGAATTATTTAGGGGCAATATTCTCGTTGAAAAATACCTAATAAATCCTTTAACTACAAACAATTTTTTCAACAATTTTTTCGAGGCAAAAAAGAAATAAGGGAGGAACAAAAATTTTAAACGTAAATGATGTGAAGTTAGTAAATGTAAAATAAAAGGAGAGCTATTAATCAAAGTACCATTGTAGATACAACAATTAAGAACAAATTTAATCGCATTCTTCTCCAGAACAGCCTGGCCTATGATAATTGACTTGCCGTACTCCAACAGATTTATTTCATACGACCAACGTCCTAATTTAGTTAATCTTGAATGGAAACACATATTTTGGACTCGGTTGAGCAGAAAAAACTTAGAATAATCAGACAGAACATGATTTTGAAGCTATACTTTGTGGCCACCTTTGTATTCAATAGGATGACGACGAAGGTTATGCCGATGACTAGCGGTGACGTAGGCTTTTGGTAACTTTTGTTTAACATTATCGTACATCTCGGTGAACTGAGATAAACGATCGATTCCGGAAACTTAACGAATTATGTGAATATTACGACAATCCCAAATCTGCTTATCACGTGACTCTCCGCAGATTTTTTTTTAAATCATAGGCAGATTGCCTAAACGGCCTTGACCTGTGTCGTCAGCGAAAAATTTTTTTATTTAATTCTTCTCAGGTCTTATCGAGGATAGAAAACAAAAAGTAAACAACGATTCTAACAGTTTTAAACCTAAAGCATTAACAAAATCAAACAGGACTTCATAGACATTCATGTTTTCAAGTGACATGGAAAAACTAACGTTGAAAGGTTGATGAAATTTCAAAATTTTTTTCAGATTTGAATAAAGGACTTTTCTATGGTGGTGATAATTGCTGCATACTATCAACAGATGATCAATTGTACCTATTTCGCCACAATCGTATTAAGAAGATTCGTTAGTACCTATTTTGTTCAAATAAGAAGGACATAAAGCGTGACCAGTCCTTATTCGATTGATAATACTATTAGGAGTAATAAAGGAAGTAAATAGTGAGTATATACTCCTGATCACTAACGTATACAAAAACATGAAGGCAAGAATACGAACAGAAAGAATAAGTGATTATTTTCATACACAAAAAGGGGTCAGACAGGGCGACCCATTATCCCCTGAACTGTTTTCCTCAATACTAGAACATATATTCAGAAAACTCGATTGGAAAGTATATGGACTTAGTATTAACGGAATCAAATTAAATCATCTAAGATTCGCCGAAGATCTAATCTCGATATCAGAAGATCCATTGAGCCTAAAAAGATGCCTGAGGAGTTCGTGGATGAAAACAACAGAGTTGGACCCTCAATAAACACTTCAAAAACTGAACTAATGACAAACCAAGATAAAACGAACATTATAATAAATAACACCAAAATAGATTATGAAAATGAGCACACATAGGTACCTTGGGCAAATAATATGACCAATAGATCTATCGACAAAAGAAATAAACAATAGAGTACAACTAGCATGGAAAAGATTGTGGTCTCTATAACAAATAGTGTAAAATCCTCAAATACCACTTAAGGCAAAGAAAAAGATCTTTGATTAAGGCATTCTACCTATAATGACATATGGTTGCCAAGCACGGAGCAAAACTTCAAAAAACTAAAGACCTGCCAACACAACATGGAAAGGAGCATGTCCAATGTCGAATTGAAAGGCGAGATACATCTGAGAACTTTAAGAGGTAAAACCAAAATAAATTATGTATCATACTGCGTTAAGAAACTTAAATGGAGGTGGGCAGGTCATATTAAGGTAAAAAGCAAAAACGATAAATGGAACAGAGGAGTGGCAGAGTGATGACGAAGATATAATAAAAGGAGAAAAGGTAGACTACATCAAAGATGGGAAGATGATATCCGTAAAACGGCTAAGGAAGGCCTTAGTAGGAGTGCAACACAATCGCGACACCGGTGTCCGTATTAGAAATATTTGAGTTGAATTAGTTTAAGAAGATTACGTTTTATTTTATAACAAAGAGAGAGAAAAAACAACTTTATCGAATGAGGATTCAAAGGAGTAGCATGCTAGGTTTTCCTGCATATTCTATAACATTATTGTAAGTTAAATAAGATTGTGAATAAAGGCTGTAATAATAATACTACTAATAATAACTTTTTCACATTCCCATAGGCGCGCGATGTATGGTCACCTTTATGGCAATTCCAAACGGTTATTGACGCTACCTTGATCGAATGTGAACTCGAAGAAGTTGGTGTATTTACAAACGCCAAATCAGGTTCTAAATCCGTTTTTATTTGTATTGGTTTAAAAGAATTTGAATTGGATTAAATGTTCCTTCATTTCATATTTAGTACAGAGTTCAATGAGATGCTCAACAGAAGTTATAACTATAAGATCGAGATCTAATTTAAGGATAGGGATTCAAATTTTCCAAAATAATTTTCAATTGAGTTGTTTCTGGAACTTTACAATATAAGCGTGAGAACAAACTAGTTATACACGCAAGGATCATCATAGTCTTACTGCTGAAATCGCTTGTTCAAAGCACTCGATATATATGACCACGCTTTAAATTTGTTTTCAGTTCTTCTGAACCAAGTTAAAGTTGTTCCTTCAAATAAATCTATGGCAGAGTCGAACAGTTTTCTTTTGTTCACATGTCTGAAAACACAAAGTTTATCGACACGTTCCAGAAATGCCGAAACAGAAATATGATTCGAGTAGCTCCGAATTCCACTTCGTTACAGGAATTGACTTCACTCTAGGGGTATTATCGACATACTGAAAAGATGTAGTTTTTGGTGTGGAGTTTTGAATTGCGTTGTCCTCCTCATTTTCTCCGTTTGAGGCTGAATCGATTACACCTAATTGCATATTCTAAAAACTTGCATCAAGAATGCTAACATCCTGATTTTTTAGCAATCAAGTTCGATTTATTTCTAATGGTGTTTTGAAAAATCCTACCGATTTTCAGCTGGGTGCGAATGTTTATAGCCTCGGATGTCTAAATTGACCGGACTAATATGGAATAAGACGACTTCTCGTTTTTTCTTTTTCTGGCTGAGTTAAAATAATCTCTACCCTTTTTACCATATGTTTTATTTTTTATATATTTTTTTTATAAGCACATCTTTTAACATAATCTCGAAAATCATCCATCAATTGAGTTATATCTCGACTGCTCGAGTTTCAGAATATTTCTGAGGCATTTAAGCATATCATCGACATTTCCTACATCTTCAAATCCTCAAATACTCAATTCATATATAAGTTCATCCTTAGCCAAACGATTTCAATAAAAATTCATTTCCATGTTGGCATTCAAAATTTAATGTACGCTTGCTATTTTGAGTTGTTTGTTTCTCATCTTGAGGTGTACTCGTTTTTCTTATTTCTGTTATTCATTACAAAATATTGTTGATATGTAAGTTGATAAAGTGAACTTATTTGCATTATCTACTGTAATTGAGTCAACAATATTATTTTCATTTCGTTATTACTTGGATTTAAGAGTACTTTTCTTTGAATAATGTTGAGTTAGGTACTATATATCTACTCAAATATTCGCTGAAGTTCAATTCTATTACTTCGAAGTATGTGCTTTCTCAGTTCTATTATAAAGCGATTAATATTTTCTATCGATTTCAATGTTTGAGGAATGCTATTATAAAGTTTTGGAACAAAGTACGAGTATGATCTTTGAAATCATACTAAGAAAATTCACATCATCCATCGAGGCCGATCGATGTGAAAGAAGTTCTCTAATTACTGCTTGAGAAATTACCCCTTCTCCAATCTTACTGATTCCCTGATAAGATCCGGTACAACAGATGTGAACGGTGGGGAATATTCACATCCAAGAAAATGACGCATATAAAAACTTAACTTCAACTACGAGAATTTATTACTGGGCTGATATTCACGTTGAGAAAAAAAGTAATGACGTTATTATTATTTTCCTATTTTTATCTCTTCCACTTTATAACATGATGTTATGAAGAATGAAACCTGAAACCTTGCAAATAAGGAAGATAATTATATCACTTCACATTAGGCCTCATTCCTTTACTGGTTCAGAGAATGGAAATTGAATATTCGATGTTTGACATTCAGATGTTTCATCAATTTATGAGTTAGACTAAGGCAGGTCTCGAAAATATTTCAAACTCGTGAAAAACGCATTAATGTTCATGAATAAAAATTATTTATTGAGAACACTGTCGAAAATGAAAGATATACTACTGAATATCTGGACCTGAAGAGGCTCTTTGCTGTTGTACGATCGATGGTAGTAAACTACAGTTGATCAGATCCAAGGATATTCATTAAAATACATACATGCAATTGGAAAATTTTTATACCTACTTGTTTTGTCAAAACAAAATGTGTAGTTCAATAGAATATATTGTTGTGAACCCTCGAACAATAACCCCATTGTTCTTTTTAACTCATTCATGTTTGATTAGGTCAGCATTTATACCAAAAGTATGTAAGTCATAGCAATCATACCTAGTTCACCAAGCTAGTAAGCAAAGTATTTAGGTACGCTCGCTAATATTTGGGAGGTCCTGGGATCGAACCATGAATCTGCCATCACTTTTTTTAAGTGGTTTTCTCATGGCGTTAAGTAAGACACTGCTTGTATACGTACAAGGCGAATGCTGGGACAGTATTATCTTCTGAACATATTCTGTCTCACCCATCCTTCCGTTAGACGCGCACCACATGGTTAGTCACGTTGCACCTAAGAGGTGTTTATGATTTTTTGAATGCCAAGTGAAATTTATTCAATTTTGAATAATTAATTGTTACCTATTTAAGATTATTCAGAGAAATAATATTTAAAAACTCATTTAATTAATAAAATTTATTAAAAAACAGTACCACAAATAATTGCCCAACATAGATTTTGTCGCGTTGCAACTTACTAGATGATTAGAGTATTTTCTGCATTTACTAATGAGATTTCGTTATTAAATTCTGAAAAAAGTATTCTCGCAATTGCAGAAAAAGAGATTTAAAAAATATAAATATTTATGTATATATATATATATATATATATATATATATATATATATATCTATATATTCATCTATAATTATTGCGTCAGTGGTCGCCATGCACCTGTGGGGTGAACGGAGCTGCTGCAACTCCCCCCAGACATGTTCGTAGGTTAGGAGTATACGGATCTTTGAGTAATCCGAAGATAGGAATATAACATTAGGCTCCTCTCCCGGAAGCGACTATTGACGGTAGAGGAGAGAAATGTGTAATAGGGATGCACCTGTGAGGTGCGCATCTAACGGAAGGTTAATACACTTGTACATACAAGTGTATCCTCTGATCTATCTGAAGAAGTTCCTCCCCATAAGTCAAGCTGCTGGCCTTCCTGACACATACTTCAGGGAGGAATTAAACACGTGGTCGTTATTCGTACGTCGTAATGTTAACAAGTTCTATTTCATTCATCTATATATCATTAAACAGTTCTATGTTAATTGAAGTTTTATTATTCAATGAATCCAGATCCAATAAAGTGAAATCAATCATAAATAGTGCGACATTCAAAATAACTCAAGTATTAATAGTGCAACGTATTGAAGTCTTAATTTTTGGGGCCTTTCCTGAAATAAAGTGCTCAACCTGAAAGTTTTACGGAGCTTTTCTTTAAAAAAGTTGTCCTGGTGTCAGACGGGTATTTTAATCACCCTGTACTAATGTTGTATTCTAAGCATTTATGTGTTTTAATGATTTTGGTAATAGTTGGAGAAGTTTTGGACTATTCATTCATCTTCCGTTATGGCTTTTCGAATAAAAGGGTGTCAATTTTTCATTTCTTCAATAATGTTCGTAATTCTAATACTTCTACCGATGATGGACTGCTGAAAGGATATAGTATGACACCATAAATTTCATTGAAAAACTATGTATTAGGCAAACACCAAGTTCCATTTAATTGTTGTAAAAATTAATGTTGTTTTGAATGCATATTCATCGATTCTATTTTCCGAAAAACTTTCAGTAACTTATAATATAGTTACTGATAAAAACGAATGTGGGTACTTCATTTGAAACGCGTATTTTATAACAAAATGGAGCTCTAGTTCAATTCTCACGAAAAACATTTATTGCTGAAAGTTGAAGCAGGGGAGACTTGCCTTTCTCGGTTAATAGATTCCCTGCGGTTTATGGCCTTATTTGAGTAAGATGGTTATTCACTGCAGGATTGTATTTAGAACTATACAGAATATACAGAATAGTATATAATATATATATATATATATATATATATATATATAATATATATATATATATATATATATATGTTTATATATATATATATATATATATATTATATATATATATATATATAATATATATATATATATATTATATATATAAAAATATATATATATATATATATATATATATATAGCATATATAAGGAATAATCATTAATTTTATATGAATATTTAACTTTTCATAAATGATATTCATCCAAAAAATCGTAATCAATCAAACAAATTTGCTAGTGGAGATAACAACATGAGTGTCGACACCAACGCCTTTCCATCCATCCAGAAATATTGGATGGATTTGTCCGTTAGGTACTTTGTGATAATAAATTTTTTGAATATAAAAGAGAAACACTTTACTTTGTTTTTTATATCACTATTTTTATTGAATTGTTTGCGACATCAGTTTCGTAGTATTACTACATTTTCAAGCGAATGAACATTTTTGCATTGTACAGTGTTACATATAAAATTTGTAGCAAATTTCATTCTCTGTAACTTCTATAATAAATGTTAACATAATTGGAGCGATAGTATCAGAGATAATCGTGAGTAACTTTTTTTTTGACATTTGACCATGAATAACTTACGACGCAGGCCGAGATCATTTTGAGACAACATTTAGAACGCCAAAATGACAAAAATTCAGCTTATTATCTCTCATTCCGAGGTTTATCGCTAAAGTAAATGCACTATGTAGGTACGTAACATAATCCAAAAGTGATTTTACTACTTACTCACTTGTTACATAAAAAATTAGGTAGTGTTGAAGGTGTTTCAATTAACTGTTCGAGTTTTTTATTGAATTAGATTATTCCTACACTTGATTTGTGATAATAGTATTAGCATCACATGAAAAAAAAAATATTTATATATATATATATATATATATATATATATATATATATATATATATATATATATATATATATATATATATATATATATATATATATATATATATATATATATATATATATATATATATATATATATAATCTCTTTATAATTATTATAAATAACAGTATGTTTGTATAATAAAAAACTCGATTTTAAAGTTGACGTATCACTACGATATTCGTAATTGAAATTTCTTTGACATTTATTAATTTGAAAAAAATTGGAAAAGAACAAGGCTGCTTTGTCTTGATAATTATTTATTATATGCTATTCAGTCTAATATTAACATACAAAATTGTTATCATTAGATGGTAAGGGAAACCAAAGAAACCTTTACCTACGTAATGTTTGAAAATAAAAATAATAGGGTACTATTTACCTAACAACAAAGAAATTAGTCATGGGAAAACATTAAAGATGTGGAGTAGAATTATCGTTATAGCACGTTTATATGGAAGCAGCCGTTGACACGTGTTTCGGACTCTTTGGTCCTCATCAGAACGGCGTAGCCAAGCATTGGATTGAAAATTTGAAGATGAAAATAGTACAACAAACAAAATCCTCTGATACGGAAGACAATCAATCACACAATTGTGGTTTATTGTTTGAACTCTCCGGTATGGGAGATTTGGTCAAACTTTGCCACGGAGGCGATTAATGCTATCCGCGAGAACTAAGAACGAGTAAATAAACAATAACAAAGAAATTAGTCGCGGGAAAATATAATATATATAATTTTGCTCTACCTATTTGATACGATAATTCTACTCCACATCTTTAATGTTTTCCCATGACTAATTTCTTTGTTGTTAGGTAAATAGTACCCTATTATTTTTATTTTCAAACATTACGTAGGTAAAGGTTTCTTTGGTTTCCCTTACCATCTAATGATAACAATTTTGAATGTTAATATTAGACTGAATAGCATATAATAAATAATTATCAAGACAAAGCAGCCTTGTTCTTTTCAAATTTTTTTCAAATTAATAAATGTCAAAGAAATTTCAATTACGAATATCGTAGTGATACGTCAACTTTAAAATCGAGTTTTTTAAGATTCAACCAGCCTGTTTTTGCAAATAATTATCAAGAGATTAAAAATAGATCACAGGCAACAACAATTCGAATAAATAATTAAATATTACAAGCTGAAAATATGGCAATGACCCCAAACTTAAGCTGAGAGTTTCAAACATTGTTTTTTAAACTTTAAGTACCTTTTTTTAAAAAATTTGAAATTCTAAATAAATAAAAAAATTTCATTAAAAACGGCTACTTCCATATAAACGAACTATACCGATAATTTTGCTCTACCTATTTGATATTTTCCCGCGACTAATTTCTTTGTTATTGTTTATTTACTCGTTCTTAGTTCTCGCGGATAGCATTAATCGCCTCCGTGGCAAAGTTTGACCAAATCTCCCATACCGGAGAGTTCAAACAATAAACCACAATTGTGTGATTGATTGTCTTCCGTATCAGAGGATTTTGTTTGTTGTACTATTTTCATCTTCAAATTTTCAATCCAATGCTTGGCTACGCCGTTCTGATGAGGACCAAAGAGTTCGAAACACGTGTCAACGACTGCTTCCATATAAACGTGCTATACCGATAATTCTACTCCACATCTTTAATGTTTTCCCATGACTAATTTCTTTGTTGTTAGGTAAATAGTACCCTATTATTTTTATTTTCAAACATTACGTAGGTAAAGGTTTCTTTGGTTTCCCTTACCATCTAATGATAACAATTTTGAATGTTAATATTAGACTGAATAGCATATAATAAATAATTATCAAGACAAAGCAGCCTTGTTCTTTTCAAATTTTTTTCAAATTAATAAATGTCAAAGAAATTTCAATTACGAATATCGTAGTGATACGTCAACTTTAAAATCGAGTTTTTTAAGATTCAACCAGCCTGTTATTGCTAATAATTATCAAGAGATTAAAAATAGATCACAGGCAACAACAATTCGAATAAATAATTATATATATATATATATATATATATATATATATATATATATATATATATATATATATATATATATATACAGGGTAGCGAGAAAGTCTGGCAAAAAGAAGCAATTTTCTTTGAAACGATTGAAGGTATAATCGTCAAATTTCAGGGTTATTAACGGGATTGTATTCTACGTTTTTTAGAGCACCCGTCCGAGTTAGGTGAAGTCACCTTCCAGTGTACCGCCGCCATATTGAATTTTTTTAAATAGTAACTCATGTCGAGTGATATATCGTAGAAAGGCTGATTTCTTCATTTTCTCAAAAATAATGAATAAGTGCAACATACTGGAAAAATACAAGAAACAAATATCAAAAACATAAAATATGTAATTTTTGAACACATATCTGTATTAGAAAAAAAATCAACTAGAATAATAACTAATAATTAACAGTTTCCTTATAACAAGTGCTCAAAGTGTTGGCTATCTGTTTTTTGGCAATTATACTATCTTAAAAGCTTCGAATAGAATTATTGATCATTGGTGGGGAAATTCCTTGCATTTCAAGAGCTTTTAAATCATTTATGTTTGTAGGTCTGTTAACATACTCGCGGTCCTTTAGGTATCCTCATAAGAAAATATCAAATGGACTAAAGTCGGGAGATCTTGCTGGCCACTCAATTACACTTCTTCAATTTATTTAATATTCTGGAAACTGTTGGTCTACTTATAGGAGCATGTTGAGGATTTAAATCATTGAACAAAAGCCTCACTTCTTCATATGTATGTTTTTTATTACCATATCCAATCAACATTAGTATCTGGATTATTTATTTTTTCGATAGGTACACCCTTCTTAATTAACTATTCAAATATAAAACTCAAACACTGTATGTATCAAATACTAAGATCAAATCAATTTACTATTCAAAAATTGAATTTGAACACTGCTCTTATAAAAAAAAACTGAAAGAACTCTGATATTCCAAAGTATTTTTTGACATATTTTTTCATTACTTGATACTGTTTTTTTTTTCGTAATCCCATACTGTTATTTTGATTTAACGGTATTCAGATGACAATTGAAAAGTCAGTGTTAACGGCCGTTATAATTTCATAAGGGCGGCTGTTAAGAAATCACTTGTTCAAATATTTATTTCAAAACATCATTCTGCTTTCAATAACAACATTGGGAGAATAAACCTCTGATTTTCATTTCGCATAGGCTAATAATACATCTTCATTAACCACCTTTACATTCTTGCTTTCACGCCACATTCCAAAATTTTCATATTCTTTTTGATATCGCTCTTGAGTTATTTTCGTCAGTTAATCAACACTCGCTGCACTGCACATGATTCTCCCAATATTTCTAAAGGAATGTGATTTAGTTCCTCAATTTCATCCATTTCATCCATGGTCGTCGTTAAAGCGAACTTGAGAACACAAAAAACTGACGTTGTTTATAAAACTGTCAAACTGTTCCATGACAACATAGTGCACGACGCTGGGATTTTTCTTTAGAATTGCGATGTACGGGTTTTTTCTTTCTTCGGAATCAAAATTTAATCTTTCAACGAGATTACGAAAAGTCTTTAACGACACACGGCCGATACGCAAATAAAAGATTCGGTTAGTTATAATCCTCGGCTGCGCCTCGGATTACAATATCCAACCTCATCCGTTATTTGCTACATATCGGCCTTGTTACGTTAATAACTATACATTAACCGTCTGCCAATTACGTGCCAAGAGTCGTACAAAATATAAAGAAACTAACAGAACAGCAATTTCATAGGATATTTTCTTAGTAATGTAGTACCTGTTCTATATTTTTGAAAAGAGGAAAAAATAAGCTTTCCTACGATATATCACTCGACCTACGTTGCCATTTGAAAAAATTTAAGATGGCGGCGTTACACTGAATGGTGACGTCGACTAACTTTGACAGGTCCTCAAAAAAAGCAGAATAAAATCCCGTTGATTACCCTGAAATTTGATAATTATACCTTTAATCGTTTTAAAGAAAATAGCTTGTTGCCAGACTTTGAAGATTTGAAAAATCTCGACGTTTCGGCTCCTTTTGCGAAGCCATCTTCAGGAGAATTAGAAGGGAAATAATTCAGAATCGTGGCCTCAATCTGCCTACTCCACGAATCGAATTAGGAGGAATCGGAAACAATACGATTGCGTGGTCTCAACCTGCCTACTCCACTAACCGTACTGCTTCCTGTCAACTCTGAAGTCTCAACTTTTTTTTTTTTTTTTTTCAAATCGAGGTGAAAACTTCAAAAGCTATACCGGTTGCTAACCCTGCCTGTGTGGGATTCAAATAGTTGATATATATATATATATATATATATATATATATATATATATATATATATATATATATATATATATATATATATATATATATATATATAAATATATATAGAGGCAATATTGGCTACCCGCTAAGGGGACCCGTGACGGGCCGATCGCCACGTGGACGTATTTATAGGGGAGGGAGGCGGGTACTCACGCTCATCAGTGCGGGATGCACTCTGATTGGGTGTGACATGGCGACCACTGAGAAGTGGTTTCCATGCTGAGGGGAGTGTGTGACTGTGATCTCTGGGGTACAAACAATATGGACGTTTTTCTATTTCTACACCTTCACAGAAAATTCGGGATTGTAGAAGCTTCATATATATATATATATATATATATATATATATATATATATATATATATATATACTATATATATATATATATATATATATATTTATATGTATATATATATATATATATATATATATATATATATATATATATATATCCCGCGAAAAAAAATAGAATGTCACGCTCTATGTGTGCTGTAACCATTATCGGGTAAATAACATAAACTAATTTTCTCAGCCTGCAAGCCCGTAATCTCGCAAGAGAGTTCCGGAAAAACTATCAACTCACCCATTCTCATCAGAATCGATATTTCCGCCCGATTCAAATGTAGTCGCAATTGTGGACATTTCACCAATCTTGCTCTCCGTGTCGGTTCCAACATTTTCCAAGTTTCCATCCATCTTCAGACTTCAACATAAAGTTCTTGTTTACTTGTTGCCCATTCGAAATAGAAGCTGAGGTACTAATTCAATTTTCAGCAACAAGCTGGGTTTGATGTTGAACCTGTGGATAAATTCGATTTGTTCGTGATTGTTTTAAAGAGCGCAGGGATGTACGGAAGTTATGGCTGTGGAATATATATATATATATATATATATATATATATATATATATATATATATCAAATCATGAAAAACATACTTGTCGACCATGGTCAATTTCATACATTACATAAAGTGAACAAGGAAATTTCTTTAATAATTGCGTTGCTGAATACGTATAACCAGCTTCCTTGGAAAGTTGTTTGATAATTTTTTAAATTATTAAATAATTTTCCTTGTTCACTTTATGTAATATATATATATATATATATATATATATATATATATATATATATATATATATATATATATATATATATATATATATATATATATATATATATATATATATATATATATATATATATATATATATATATATATATATATATATATATATATATACATATATAAATGAGCAGGATTATGAAGTATTTTATAAATAAAGATTAAAAAATGAAACCATTGCCATAGATGAGACCATGTTATTGGCGTTTCATGCATTGGTATGTTATTTTATATTTTATTTAGTTTATGTGTTTATGTGTTTATAATTTTTTCATTTCAGTCCGAAAAATTTTCGTTATTGTGGATGAAATATTCTATTTCAAAATGTACACTGATAGTCAATGAAAATACTAATATTTCCCATTTTTCCCAGCTAACAGCTTTTTTGAAGATGCAATCTAAATCTATATTCCGAAAAAATCCAAGGTTTTGACAGCAGATCAAGTTCCTACATTTTTCAGTGAAACTTTGGATAAAATTCATCTATTACATAAAGTAGTTCTAATAGTGGATGTTTTTGGAGGACTAAGCAGAGATGAACTTGTGCAAATGACTATAAACGATATAAAAGATAAGGGTAGCTGTTGAATTATTAAAATACCTTAAACTAAAACCGGTATGTCAAAATGATTCGGTATTGGGAAGGAAGAAATAATAGAGGCATTGAGGCTGGTCAGAAAATATATAACACCCAGTGGAGTGAAGGATCTCAGATTTTTTCTTACATACCGAAACGCATACACGATTAATGGATTACGGATTGATAACACCTTCTTTGACCATAGACATCAGTATAAATTTTAATTCGCAAACACCAGGGGCCATCAATCGAAAATTGATTACATTGTGACATTTCCATACACAACAAATAATAGATGTTTGAACACTTAATTCAGCAGACATAGGGAGTGACCACAGCCTTCTTCTCGGAAAAATTACAATGAAACTTAGTTACAAAGAAATTCAAGACCTACGATTCAAGAACAAAAAATCAATGTAGAATCACTATGCGACCCAACAATTAAAGAGCTTCACAAAGTAAGACCACAGGAAAAAATCGAGACGAACCCGAAAGCAGAAAGGTATGACATATGTCTAGCGTGGGGAAAAATCAAACACAACATAAAAACTACCGCTTATGAAGTAACTAGAACTGTAAAAAAGAACCATATGAATACAAAGAAAATCCCATGGTTTTGTCCTGAAAAATGCAGGGAGAAGAAACAAGCTTACCTTACATACCGAACATCAGGAACGCCACAATCATACAAAGAGTATCGACGGATCAGGAACGAAACAAAAAAATTAGTAAGACAAAAAATCAGTACTGTGAAATTTTTTCAGAACGCATGGTAAACGACTTCTATAGGCTTCAAACACAAATATGGCGGTTAATCAGATCACAGAGGAGAGAGTTGGTTGAAGCGACTCACATAAACAAAGAGGACCGGGTCAACTATTTAACTGACCTATAAAGAGCAGAAAACATAGAAGAGGAACTGGACACACCAGAAATAGTTATCGATGAAAATGCCCAAATTGATACTCATACAAGAATTGAAAACCCTAATCAGAAAGATTCTTTATCACCACAAAATTCCAGATGAAAGGCTAATTAGCACCACTCACTATCCTTATGTTCAAAAGAGGGGATAAAAAAATACCTTCGAGCTACAGAGGAATAAACCTGTTGAGCACCAGCTTGACAACAGAAGTTATAACCGACAAAATTAACAGCCTCAACTCGCTGGCAGACGATTCAGGTCGGGAACGTCTTGCACGGACGCCTTTTTCGTCATAAGACAAGTAACAGAAAAGTCGATCGAATACAATAACCCAGCCTACATATGTTTCATCGACCTTACTAGAGCCTCCGACTGCGTCCAACTGAAAGATGTTTCACATCTTCTCTACAACCGACAAATCCTACACAACCTGATAAAAACTATAGAGAATATATATGCAGCACACCAAATACAGGCAAAGTTAGTCGGAGAACTCACCGAACTAATACTAGTCGATAGTGGTATTCGCCAGGGGGATACATTAAGCCCGCATCTCTTCAACATCATAATGGACGAAATTATACAGAAGGTTCGCTTATTGGATATAAAATGGGAGAAGAAGAGGTAAGAATTTTGTGCTATGCCGACGACGCCGTGCTGATAGCAGAAAACGAAGACGACTAACAGAGACACCTACACTTATTCAACCGTACAGCTAAATCTCATGATAATATCTCCAACAAAAACGAAGTGTACGACAACATCAAAACACCATTGAGATGTAAACTGGAGGTAGAGAGAGAAGTTATTCTGCAGGAAATGAATTTTGAGTATCTCGGCGTGGAACTCTCGGGCTTTGGAGATGTTGAGGCAGAGGTGAGGGAAGAAACAACTTAAACAGCAAGAATAGCAGGTTGCTTGAATAGTACAATATGGTGCAATGAAAACATAGAAATTGAGGTCAAGACTAGAATCTATAAAACAACAGGAAAACCCATTATAACATATACGGCAGAAACTAGACCTGAAACATCGAAAACTGAACGACTACTAGAAACAACCGAAATGGCTGGGTATAAAAAAAGAGTGTAATGAGCACATGAATAGGATGGAGGACGGGAGAATGGAAAAAAGAGTGTAATGAGCACATTAATAGGATGGAGGACGGGAAAATGGTACAAATTGCTCGTGATAAGTCACCACGGATGCGCAGGAGCGTAGGGCGTCCTCGAAAAAGATGGTGCGACAACCTGAATGCAGAGCAATAAGCATGTTCCCAGCGTCTGGGTGGCTACTGGCAGCGTCGGCAGGTGGCGGATAGCCAAACGACCTGCAGTGCTGGCTGTGCTATCCACAGACACACTGCAGGTTACCACCGAATAATCAATAAGGTGACGCTGACCGACCCTCCAATTTAAGGTGTTATGCGATCCGTGCCTATGGATGCATGGCGGTGGGAGAGCACTGTCGTTAACGGAGCCTCGATGATAGCCTTGTCACGGCGTGGTCGACATTTTAATTCCTTAGCTTTTCGTGGGAACTATATGAACAATAATAAGAAAAAACCAAAATCGCGGGAAGTCACCGCAACCCAGGATGCTCACCTCTCGCACTCCGAGCTCTCCTCAGGAAGCAGAGAGGAAAAAACAAGTAACAGGAGGAAAACCTTTGGAGCAAGCATCCGGTAAAGGTTCTTCCTCCAAGAAATCCTCCAGAAATAACCGAAAGAAACAAGATCTGCCACCCCCAGGCAAGCCTGGTGGTATCGACGATCCGTTGAGAGGGGGCCTCAGCGGAGCAGGAGTAAGAAGGTACCTTCGCTTTCTTAAGCAGGGCTTGTCACCTGAGGAAGCGAGAAGGAACTCCATCGAGAGGAAGAAGCTTCAAGAGCAACCTCCACAACAGACGGAGAAAAGGTGCCCCAAAACCCAAACGCTCCCTCAGCGTCCCGATGTTAAGAGGAGGAAGACAGAAGCGGGAAGTCGCACCGCCACTGCTAGGCAAACTGGGCAAACCACCAGTTATGCCGAAGCAGCAAACACAACAAAAGTTGCAGTGCTCCCCAAAACCTACCCAGGGGAGACGCTGAGTGCTGAGCAACTAACAGCACTTGAAGACGCCATCGTACAGGAGATGGCGCTGGGCGCAGAGCGTAAACTCCATTTTGGAGGAATTCACTTTCGCCCAAGCATGCTCGTGGTAGACTGCGTCACCAAACAGACGGCAGACTGGCTGAGGGCAAATGCTTCCAGTCTGAGCACCTGGGGAGGAGCGGAGCTGATGGTGTGCCTGGGAAAGGATAGCCCAAGTGCGCACACCATCACTGTGTTCTTTCCCAGGAGCTCGGACTTCGAAACAGATGAGGTGCTAGCCCTGGTAAGTACACAGAAAATGAGGCTTCACACCCATCTGTGGAAAGTGCTAGGGAGCAAGAAGCAGGGCAATGGCCAGCTTCTCGATATGGGGATCGATGACGAGTCCTGCGAGGCCATCAAGAAAATGGAATACACCATTTTCTTTAGGTTCGGGAAAATCCCCGTTCATGGCCCCCGCAAGGACTTAAGTAAGAAGAAGGAGAAAGAAGAGGCGGGCAAGACACCAGCCCTTAAAGCTGTGCAAAATACAATCAGTGAAGCCGAATCGACTGGGAGTATGGACTCGGAAATCACGGCGACTCTCAGCGAAGAAGAACAAATGCTGCAGGACGATGAGGTGGTAAGCACTCCAACTCTCCAGTAGCAATAGCTACCACAGTAAAAGTTGCCCAGGTGAACACTCATCACGCTAAGGGGGCATCAACCGCCTTATCAAGGGTGTTTTCCAGGGCAAAATAGGGAGTAGTGTTTATCCAAGAACCTTGGGTCAACAGGGGGCAGATCAGAGGACTGCCGAACAGAGAAGGTAAGGTAATCTGAGATGTCAGATGTGACCCGGAAGATCACTGGAAGAACCAGGCAGGGCCAAACGAGAAGACTGGGAAGTAGCAAAAACTATATGCACTTCCCAGAGGCTGAAATGGGCAATTAACTCCTTCCAACCATTCAAGTCACCGGGAATTGACGGCATATTTCCGGCCCTTTTGCAGAAATGGCCGACGGAATTACTGCCGTTCATTATTAAAGCAGCCAGATTTAGTCTGGCGCTCGGGTACATACCGAGCACCTGGAGGAGAGCATGGGTAACCTTCATTCCCAAAGCAGGAAGGAAGGACCCCACCCTCCCGAAGTCATTCAGACCAATCTGTCACACATCCTTTCTACTGAAGAAACTGGAAAAGATGGTAGATAACTACATTAGAACCAAGATACTAGAGAGGGTGCCATTGCACCCCGGGCAGCATGCATACAGGGCGGGCAGATCAACGGAAACCGCTCTTTACGTGATTACCGAAAACATCCAGAGATCACTTGAGTATGAAAAAATGACCTTTTCGCCTTTTTAGACATAGAGGGGGCATTCGAGAACACCTCTCACGAAGCAATAAAAAGGGTCCTAATGAACAAGGGAGTGGGCAGAACCACATCAAGATGGATGTGCCAAATGCTGGCTACAAGAACGGCCGAAACGAATGTGGGCGAGAACACTTTTCGGATCAGTACAAACGGGATGCCCACAAGGAGGGGTACTATCACCTTTGATGTGGAGACTTGTAGTAGACGAATTACTCGGAGCACTGACCGGAAACGAGTCACTTGCCTCGGCTATGCTGACGACATAGTCATCATGGCCAAAGGTAAATTCGAAGGAACCCTCTGCGACCTCATAGAAAGGGAGCTAGAGACTAACGCAAGGTGGTGCCTCTCGGTGGGATTGAGAATTAACGCATCAAAAACCACAGTAGTACCCTTCACTAGAAGAACAAAGCTTCAACACTTAAGGACTATTAGTCTCGACGGAGCAGACTCAGAATGGCAGCAAGTTGTGAAGTATCTAGGGCTCACCCTAGACTCAAAATTACTCTGGAAAATGTACGTAAAAAAGATCGTAAACAAGGCAAAATCATCACTGATGGTGTGCAGGAAAATCGCAGGAAAAACGTGGCGCTGTAACCCATCAATACTTCGATGGATGTACACCATGATAGTGAGACCTATGATCACCTACGGAGCAGTAGTGTGGCATGGTAGAACCGAACTCACCACAACAAAGAAAACCTTGGAGAAAGTGCAAAGACTAGCATGTCTTTGTATAACAGGAGCAATGAGATCGACTCCAACAGCAGCACTAGAGGTAGTTCTGGACCTCACTGATCTTCACATCATGGTGAGGAGAACTGCTTGGGGAGCAAACCTCAGGTTGGCTAAAGTTGGACTCAAAGGTGCTGCATACGGTACAAGGGACTCAACCCTTACCGGAAGTGCACACCTTGCTGACCTCCCAACTGACGAAATTACACGGAAATTCAGTTTCGAGAAATTATTTCGAACGGAACTAAATACCAAGAAGGAATGGAGCATAGAATCCATTCGAGCACTGGGGAAGAATAACATAATATGGTATACGGACGGGTCTAAAACTCCCGAAGGAACTGGAACAGGAGTCGTTGGGCCTCGTACCAAATACTCAGAACCCATGGGCCAGTTCCCCAGTATTTTACAAGCGAAAATTCACGTCATAGAAAGGTGCATTCAGTTCAACCTCGATGGGAAATACCGGAACAAGGAAATTGCGATTCTCTCCGATAGCCAGGCAGCCATCAAAGCGTTGAGCTCTTATAACATCAACTCAAAGATGGTTTGTGGATGCCTAGACAAACTTAACGATCTGGGCAGGAATAACAAAGTGATCCTCCTCCCTTCATCCACGTCGGAGTGAAGGGTGATGAACAAGCAGACAACCTGGTTCGAAAGGGTGCGTCAACGCCACTAGTTGGGCCAGAGCCTTTCTGCGGACTTCCAAGAAGAACTCAATAAAGCTGAAGAAGCAATGAGTGTAACATACTGGCAAAGACTTCCAGGACTGAGGCAGGCCAAAGATCTCCTCGGAAAGTTCAACCGAGCAAGATCGAAGACACTGATTAACCTCAGCAAAACTAGTCTGAAGACAATCACAGGATTTCTTACGGGGCATTGCAGACTCAAAGAACACCTAACGAAGCTAGGCGCAGCGCATCGGTCGCCATCCACACCATCCACACCTACCAATACCAATACCAATAGGCAAGTTGACGAAGATTGAAAAGGCAATTCGCCTAAATTCAAGAAGGAAGAAGAAGAAGAAGTACCTAAACGGTCAGTGCACCTACCGGTTGGCAAAAATACCATAGGAAGTATGCCTTCGATGATTGCCAAATACTTAAAATTGGATAATGCAAATGAATATACTGAACATTGTTTGGGAAGGACTTCGGAAACACTTTTAACTGAGTCAGATGCATCGTATGAAACTCTGAAAATTATAATATATATAAAATATATATATATATATATATATATATAAATATATATATATATATATATATATATATATATATATATATATATATATATATATATATATATATATATATACATATAATATATATATATTCCAAGAGATATTCAATTATTGGTATAACAGGTTTATTTCGAACATTACATTTTTAAAATTAAAATTCATTGGACGTTTCAATGAAGTTTCCATCTTCATCCAGCTAAAAATCGGGATAAAAATACAATTCAAATGCCTAAATATAAAACATATATATACACATACACTAAAATAAAATAAAATAAATTGTATCTCACCAGAATGTTCGTCGGTAGTTGTCACATTACTACTTGACTCTTGAATCTCTGTTTAACCGATGTATAATCGTTCATGCGTATAGAGCTCATGTATTACAATAATGGGGCATATATCGAACTTAGGCCCTTTATATCTATTTTGTTGTTAACTGTGTTGTCTTGGTTCTTCTGTATAAAAATCATTTCAAGGATTTCGCGTGATTTTAAGTTTTTTTCTATAGTTAGTATGTGTGTTTCATCGTAATCGAAATCGTGTCTTTCTGATTGTTTGTGTTTGTTCAGTGCAGTGTTCGCTGTTTTGGCATATCTGTGGGCTTTTAGTCTATCTTGTAGACGTTGTGAGGTTTGTCCGATATATACTTAGATATATATATAGACTAAAAGCCCACAGATATGCCAAAACAGCGAACACTGCACTGAACAAACACAAACAATCAGAAAGACATGATTTCGATTACGATGAAACACACATACTAACTATAGAAAAAAACTTAAAATCACGCGAAATCCTTGAAATGATTTTTATACAGAAGAACCAAGACAACACAGTTAACAACAAAATAGATATAAAGGGCCTAAGTTCGATATATGCCCCATTATTGTAATACATGAGCTCTATACGCATGAACGATTATACATCTGTTAAACAGAGATTCAAGAGTCAAGTAGTATTGTGACAACTACCGACGAACATTCTGGTGAGATACAATTTATTTTATTTTATTTTAGTGTATGTGTATATATGTTTTATATTTAGGCATTTGAATTGTATTTTATCCCGATTTTAGCTGATGAAGATGGAAACTCCATTGAAACGTCCAATGAATTTTAATTTTAAAATGTAATGTTCGAAATAAACCTGTTATACCAATAATTGATATCTCTTGGAATGAATACGATAAACAGGTAAAATCAAGAATTCCACACATTATATATATATATATATATATATATATATATATATATATATAATATATATATATATATATATATGTATATATACATATAATATATATATATATATATATATATATATATATATATATTATAATATATATATATATATATTATATATATATATAAATTCGATGGACGATGAATCAACTCTGTGGTAGTTCATATTTATATTAAAAAATAAAATAATAAGAAAACTACTTGTCTAAAAACCACAAAACGAAAATAACTTTTTATTCGACTAGATTCGACTGTTACATCATTATCAAGACTGAATACATAATTGCAAAGACATCGCTTGAAAATATATAAGAGTTTCGGTTCGGTACCAGGGGGTGGTATAATGTAATCGATGGGTCCAAGTTATCAGAGATTTTAACAGTGGGGAGTGGTTTAAGTCTAACTGGTCATATAAGTGAAGAATGTAATTATGGGATTTTTGGATCTTGTTTATTTCCATGGCTTCCAGGAAGTTTCATTATCATAAACTTTATCACAGTAATGAAGAATTTTTGGTTTTGAAAGAGGATGAGATGTTATGTTTTTTTGACTCTTGATGTTCCCTAAATGCTGATTGTCCGTTTTTTAGATGTTCTTTTTTAGCCGGGTTTCAAACATGACTCCCGTCTGACTATATATGTTGAATTACATTTCTTCACAGTCCATTCTATAAATTCCTGTTCTCTTCATTGGATCGACTTTTGACATTTTGTTATTAAAAAATCATATTCTATCTAATCTGCTGTGACTCGAAAAAGCAGTATGCAAATTATTATTTTTAAAGAATTGAATGATCTTTGAAGAGGGGATGTGTGTATAAGGGATGCTCACAAACTTTTGTACATTTTTGTTATTGCAGTATGGTCCATATAATTTCAAATTGATAAAATGTTTCTCTTTTTTCGAAATTAAACTATTTATTATTTTTAGTGAAAAATCATTGTTAATACCTACCGCGCGAATCACGTCAATTTCTACCATAAGGTCTTGTTTTGATAAAGGAACCGAAAAAGCCCTGTTCTGTTTCTACTGTGAACTTGATCTTATCATGTATTGAATTTAGATATGTTAACATATCTAAATTCAATACATGATAAGATCAAGTTCACAGTAGAAACAGAACAAAATAATTCGTTAAATTTTCTCGACCTAACAATATCGAAACAACAGGATAAATTTTCATATAGAATATTCAGGAAACCTACTTTCTCAGACGCCATCATAAGTTATAATTCTTTCAGTCCAATTAGCCATCGACTCGCGGCTCTTAACTCAATGATTCACAGGGCTTTTTCGGTTACTTTATCAAAACAAGACCTTATGGTAGAAATTGACGTGATTCGCGCGATAGGTATTAACAATGATTTTCTACTAAAAATAATAAATAGTTTAATTTTGAAAAAAGAGAAACATTTTATCAATTTGAAATTATATGGACCATACTGCAATAACAAAAATGTACAAAAGTTTGTGAGCATCCCTTATACGCACATCCCCTCTTCAAAGATCATTCAATTCTTTAAAAATAATAATTTGAATACTGCTTTTTCGAGTCACAGCAGATTAGATAGAATGATTTTTAATAACAAAATGTCAAAAGTCGATCCAATGAAGAGAACAGGAATTTATAGAATGGACTGTGAAGAATGTAATTCAACATATATAGGTCAGACCGGGAGATGTTTTGAAACCAGGCTAAAAGAACATCTAAAAAACGGACAATCAGCATTTAGGGAACATCCAGAGTCAAAAAAACATAACATCTCATCCTCTTTCAAACCAAAAATTCTTCATTACTGTGATAAAGGTATGATAATGAACTTCCTGGAAGCCATGGAAATAAACAAGATCCAAAAATCCCATAATTACATTCTTCTTAATGACCAGTAAGACTTAAACCACTCCCCACTGTTAAATCTCTGATAACTTGAACCCATCGATTACATTTTACCACCCCCAGGTACCGAACCGAAATACTTATATATTTTCAAGCGATGTATTTGCAATTATGTATTCAGTCTTGATAATGCTGTAACAGGCGAAACTAGTCGAATAAAAAGTTATTTTCATTTTGTGGTTTTTAGACAAGTTGTTTCCTTATTATTTTATTTTTTAATATATATATATATATATATATATATATATATATATATATATATAAACATACGGATACGGATATCAATACCGATACGGGTACGTTTACGGATACGGCCTCGGGTACGGGTACGAGTACATGTACGGATACGAGTACGGGTTCGGGCACGGTTATGGGTACGGGTACGAATACCAGTACCGGTACCGATACGATTGAGAATACGAGTGTCAATATGTATCGTATATAAATAAATATATATATATATATATATAATATATATATATAGTATATATATGTATATATATATATATATATATATATATATATATATATATATATATATATATATATATATATATATATATATATATATATATATATATAAGAGAGGGGAAGTCTTTGCTGACCAGTTAGGATAAAGCTAAGAGAAAACTCGTTGGGTACGCAGCATGCAGGAAGTATACTCTTATAACACTTTTTCCAATATTTCGACAATGTTTATTGTCATCATCAGGGAATGCTACAATATTTTTACAAAATGAAACTAGGACAATTTGTGGAAAAAACAACAACAAATAACTTACAGTGTCCATGAGATTGTATGCATAGATCTCAAATTAAAATTAATAATGACGTTCATAACCAAAGTGCACATATTAAGAACAAAGTCAGGCTAATTTAGCCTCACTTTTTGGTTATATTTTATTAATTTCATTTCACTTTCCATGCCGACGATGTGAATACCGGTATGATGTAGTTTTTAATAATACTTTTATAATATTTTGAATTTTAATTGTGACTGTTTTGTTTCTGCCTTTAATTGGTCAAATGTGGTGATGATGGCAATTTTAAGTTACACTCACTGACTTTGTTCTTAATATGTGCACTTTGGTTATGAACGTCATTATTAATTTTAATTTAAGATCTATGCATACAATCTCATGGACACTGTAAGTTATTTGTTGTTGTTTTTTCCACAAATTGTCCTAGTTTCATTTTGTAAAAATATTGTAGCATTCCCTGATGATGACAATAAACATTGTCGAAATATTGGAAAAAGTGTTATAAGAGTATACTTCCTGCATGCTGCGTACCCAACGAGTTTTCTCTTAGCTTTATATATATATATATATATATATATATATATATATATATATATATATATATATATATATATATATATATATATATATATATATATATATATATATATATGTATATATATATATATGAAAAACTTGGTTTGCGGAATGAACCGCGTAAAAGATTTGAAAAATCTCGACGTTTCGGCGTTCGACGTTAGTTGACTCTGAAGAGTAGGCAGGTTGAGACTTCAGAGCTGACAGGAAGCAGTACGGTTGGTGGAGTAGGCAGTTTGAGACCACGCAATCGTATTATTTCCGATTCCTCCTAATTCGATTCGTGGAGTAGGCAGATTGAGGCCACGTATCTGAATTATTTTTCCCTTGTAATTCACCTGAAGATGGCTTCGCAAAAGGATCCGAAACGTCGAGAATTCTCACATCGTTTACGCCGTTCATTCCGAGAACCAAGTTTTTTCAAATACTTTCGACCGCGGAAATCTTTCTGAACATATATAAATATATATATATATATATATATATATATATATATATATATATATATATATATATATATATATATATATATATATATATATATATATATATATATAAATGCGATGATTCTTAAGTACCGAAATTGATTTTAGATGAGTTATAATCGTTCAGATTTTCATAATTCACTTGCAAATCGATCAAATTGTATAGTGTCGAGTTAAGACCATAGATTCAATCTATAGATTTCGTTTGGTAAATTTTTTTTTCGAAAAGTGAGATTTGAACATCACCATTTTTTCTATTACTCCTAAGCTCGGTATGAGGAACATTAATCAGTCAGTTATATAGAGAAGCATATGCCAAGTGTGTTTTATTTTAAAGTATAGCTATACTTTATTCTTTATGATGTTTCACCAAGTGATGTGCGAGAATTCAATCTCAGTTATTAATCAGTCATTTTTTCAAAGACTCACCCGAATATATCAAGGCAGATATTCTATAATAATGTTCGCTGATGCAACTACGTTCGAAGCATCAGCTGATAACATCAAGAGCCCAAAATTGAAATGAAGACTCATTTAAAATTTTTGACGATCATGTATTGAACAATCACAATAAATAATTAATTTATTTTTGATTAGGTACTTGACTCCAAATTCACGACGATAAGTATGTAAGATGACACTAGAAAGATGAACAACTTGGCGAATACTAGAAAGGAATTACCTTTGCGCTTAGTTACTTTTACTTATGAAATTCGATTCACCTACTATAACTATAACGAATATCTACGGAGTGGCTCGTCTGGCAGTGGTAAATAGTAAAACAAAACGAAACAAACATTCATAGATATATACCTATGTATATATATATATATATATATATATATATATATATATATATATATATATATATATACTTATTTATATATAATAATCTCTATTGAGAACAATATTCAACAATCCTATACAAAAAGCCTCCAGAACACAAAATACATTGGAATGTCTTAGTTAATTACTACAATAAAACCAATGTTTCTAGTTCTAACTTTATGTTATATCAACGTTGGTCAGAAAGGTCAACATAACCTCAAATGCTAATGATTTTGTGTAGTTCATCATTTGGTATAATATATACAGTATTTATAACAATATTCAACAATCCTATAGAAAAAGCCTCCAGAACACAAAATACATTGGAATGTCTTAGTTAATTACTACAATAAAACCAATGTTTCTAGTTCTAACTTTATGTTATATCAACATTGGTCAGAAAGGTCAACATAACCTCAAATGCTAATGATTTTGTGTAGTTCATTATTTGGTATAATATATACAGTATTTATAACATGTCCTCACAAATCGAAGGTACAACCAAAAACTGAAATAACTCAAAAAAACAAAAAACTGAACTGAAAGTGGCCATCAGCATCTACTGTTTGAAATAACATAATTTCAGATATCCATCAAATAAGTAATGAATTTTCTATCTCTATTGATCATTTTCAAACACCTGATTTTGACAGGTCCGCCATTTTGGCTGGAGGACAAACAAATCATTTACGACTATCAGTGTTCTGAGTTGTTTGCTTACGTTTATTGAAAGTAAAAGTATTAACAAACTTTGAATCATAAATTTATATTGAAAATGGAAAGAAGTACTTATTATCAATCACTTCCTGCCGATATTAAGAGCCGCTACGATCAGAAAATCAAAATTATTGATGATATAGACCCCTATCTCTTGGAGTCCAGCTCTCAAGATTTGATATCATTGTCATCAATTCCAGTTATATCCATCATCGATATGGTTAATTATTTTATAATCACCCACAGTTTTTATACTGGACAGCAAATGAAAGCATATAAAAGCTTGCAAGGTTTCAAATTGTATGAAGCAGGACTAGTCCAAGAAATTTATGGGAAAAGAGTGAACGAAACAGCTTTTGTAGTTATTGGCAAGGTAAGATGTATTTTAATGATATTCATTAGGTTTATTCTCATACTAATCAGTGTTCTTAATTGTTATAACTAAAAGTAAACTTTATATTTCAGGTGAAACATTCACAACGTCTTAAGGAAAAGCTTCTGAATTCATGGGTTATTATCCTAACTGACGGTAGTATTTCCAGTGGACATTGCACTTGTATGGCAGGCTTAGGAGAAGTGTGCAGTGATATAGCAGCAATTGTTTTTCTCCTTCACACCCGCTCTCAGTCTAAGGATGAAGAAGCGTGTACCTCAAAGCTGGCAATGTGGCCTGTCTATATCTATATGATATGTCTGTATCTTCATATTGTTCCTCCAGAAAAAATAAATATACTTTCATGAGGGTCCTAATTTGCTGTTATATAACAATTACAGCAAAATCACTAGATACCTGCTCTACTTGCTTTCTTCGTTTAACCGAACGTTTAAACCTGCTGATTTGAGTTTTACCAACAGAATTGGCAATTGTGTACACCATATTTTGGGTTGGAATCCAGTCAGGGTCCTAATTTGCTGTTATATAACAATTACAGCAAAATCACTAGATACCTGCTCTACTTGCTTTTTTCGTTTAACCTGCTGACTTGAGTTTTACCAACAGGATTGGCAATTGTGTACACCATATTTTGGGTTGGAATCCAGTCAGGGTTGTCTTTATCCAATAACTCTGCAGGAGTCCCTGAAAAATATTTTAAATAAAGAGTTCATCTTTTTTCACTTATTCAAGTAAACTTGCCTGTTATAAAATGTTTAGAACAGACTCGTGCATATTTCAATTGATTTTCACTAAAAGGTCCCCTTTTCAATGCTTTAATCCATCTCTCTTGCCTTTCTCGTGATACAGCATTTGAATAATCACCAGCATTCTTGAGGACAGCAGGGATTCTATAAAATCTCACTTTGTCTCGGTTTCCTCTCATACCACAATTAACCACGGCACAAAACGATGGCATTTTCTCTAATAAACTCCAACAATAATGAAATAATCAGAAAAAAACTTTAAATTCGACAAACAACTCAAAAAGTTATGAAACTTAAATGACAGTTCAGCACAACTGTTTGCATAACAATGGTTTGTTTGTCCTCCAGGCAAAATGGCCGAAATCGCGTGACGTCATATGAAAATGGTCAATTATGTAT
Organism: Cynegetis impunctata; assembly: GCA_030704885.1. Classification (NCBI taxonomy): domain Eukaryota; kingdom Metazoa; phylum Arthropoda; class Insecta; order Coleoptera; family Coccinellidae; genus Cynegetis; species Cynegetis impunctata. The sequence continues at coordinate 239,405 of JARQZK010005138.1, read as the reverse complement.
CCAGGTTTTTAATTTAGTACTCAGCTTTTTATGATTAGTTGTTGTTTTAATTTCTAGTGGGGAAAGTTAAAAGAAATATACGCTATACTGAGCTATCATCTTCTTTGGCTCAGGTACCATCAAACTTAAAACGCTCTTTCGTGTTTCGAATCACTAAGATGTAAGGACCTCAAAAGAAATATGTTTTTCCACATGTTTCAACAAAAGCAAACAAGACAATTGTCTTATTTCAAAGAAACCAGAGATTCCATATAACATATCAGTAGAAAAGTACATACATGCTTTTTTTTAGTTTATTTTTTGTAATCCATTTCTGTTGTATTTCTGCTTTTTGATAATGCTGTTATAAGCTTCTTCCCAAGCAATAATACCGTACACTTATTGTTACAGAACCAAGGTGTGATGAATATAATTCGAATATTGTTTGCTTAAAATAGTTATTAAACATCCAACATTTGAGATTAAGCGCCTAAGTTTTTCTAAGTTTTTCATTAAAATATTCCTAAATATTACACTCATATACACAATAATACTTACAGCAGTGATAACCTGGTATCTGAAATGTACTATTTTTATTTTTTATATCTAAGTTATCAATAGCAACAGCAAAGAAAATGTATTTTGTCTTTATTTATCGTAAGAAGATGCTCCTCCATCCAACTTCGCACGAATTTCCACTGCAAAAACTTGCTAGACTATTCGCCCAAATCCACTGGAAAAAAGCCCCTTCAAATAAAATTGAATGGATCTTCAAACTGTTCCCTGGAGAACTTCATATGAAGTAACTTCATACCAACCTCTCTGATTTTCAATTCCTCCAATATCTCCAGCATGATTCCATGCTCTACGGTATCAAAAGCTTTCGACAAATCAATCATAATACATAGGCTGGCTTTATCATCTAGTCGGTATATTATTATTTTCCACCGCAAAGTCCTATACTCCCTCCCTTGTAAAATAGCACTACAATAACCGTTTTCACAGTTTGAAACAATTCCCTTCTTAAGTATCATATTGTACAAATATATTAGCGGCATTCTCACGTAATATATTCCAGATTTTTTTGTTTTTGAATCCAATATGGTATTTCTTACTTCTTTTTTATATGTAGGTGACAAAATAAGTTGTTACTTTATAGAAGAATATTTGCTATTCTTCTCTTTCTATATTTTATTTTACTAGGTATATATTTTCCTTTATTTTGGTAATATCTATTTCGTGCATTTGGTATGTTCAATTCTCTGAGACGACACTGTCTCCAATCTTTATTGATTGTTCCTTTTCTGCTGATTGGACACAATTCTTCAACAACTTTCCACATCTCCCCCGAACTATTTTCACTTGATTCAATTTTGTCCATAAAATACTGACTTTTTGTGATTTTAAATAGATGGTTCAATTTATTTCTATGAATTTTGAAAACCCCTCAGTCTGCGTCAGCTTTACTATTTTCTCATATTTCCTATATCTTTTTTCTGGTATTTATTGAGTTCATAATTCCTCTTGTCAACCAAGGCATTCTTTCAAAATATTTTTTTTCAACTAAGTATACGCATTTTTTCATCTAATTTTGAATTTGAATGGTCTCTAAAATCCTTTCCGTCGACAATTCAACATCCGACAATTCATACATACAGTTCCAATCTATGTTATCGAACGAATTTTCAACTTTTCATTATCTAATTTTGTATACAGTTTTTTTTAACAGCATGTGATCCAGTGTAAAAATTTTGTCCAACAAGAAAATGGAGCATAGTAGCAAATTGATCAGTTATGGGACTTTTTATTATTTTCCCATAAAATACATATTATTGCATTGTATCGAAGAAAAGCAGTCAGGTGAGGGAGTAGTTTTTCTATCCGTTTTAGACCTTCTAGATAACGATTTAAATAATAATAATCTTTATTTAGCACTTGGCTAGTTATTGAAAAGAAATACAAATATTTTCAAAGTGTGTTGTTAGTTACAAAAATCAACATTATCTTACTATGTTTCCCTTAAAAATGTACAAACTCTTTTAATAAAAATTTTCAAATTGGGAGCATTCTTTATTATACCGGGAAGAGCATCAAAGATGCGAACACCTTCACAAAATAAGGATTTTTGTAAAGTTGCCGTTTTAACCCACTGAATGTTGTAGTCTTGGCCTGAACGAATATTATATTCATGAAAGTTTGATCTTTTTTTCAGAAAATCGTTAAGATATTTTGGTAATTTTTTTATGCTCTATTTTATATATTAAAACCAGTTTCGCCTTCTTAATGCTCTGCCCGACAGATAACCAATCCAAAGCCTGCAGCATGCTTACTATTGACGTATATTTATTACAATTAAGGATAATGCGCATTACTTTATTTTGCTGAATGTGTAGTCTATTTATATTTTCCTGAGTACAAGATATTAATAAGGAACAACAATAATTAAAGTGCGGTAAAACAATTGTGTTATATACAAGTATTTTTGCCCATTGTGACAAATAATTTGAAATGCGACGGAAAAATCAAATTTTTTTACCTAATTTTTTACATAGATAATCTATCTGATTAGAAAAACTAAGTTGGGGATCCAAGAAAATACCCAAATATTTTATTTCAGAAACAAAGTCAATTTTAGAGCCATTTATGTTGAGGGCTAACCCAAACTCAGCATATTTTCTACAGTTTGTCTTTGAACCTATTACCATACATTTTGTTTTTGATGTGTTCAGTTTCAATTTATTTTGGCAAAGCCAGTCATACTAGATTTTTAGTTCATTGTTAAGGGTATTTGACATTTCCCCAAAATTATTTCCTGCTACACAAATAAGAGTATCATCCGCAAATGAATTAACAAATGATTTTTTCAATACTATATCAATATCATTAACATAAGCAACGAAGAGTAGAGGACCCAGTACACTTCCTTGCGGGACACCCCATTCGTTTTCCCTTTTACTTGAAAGCCTATTGTCTACTTCAGTTATTTGATACCTGTTGCTCAGATAATCTTTTATCCAATCTAATGCACAGACACTTATACCATATAATTCTAATTTTTTATAAGGATACAACGATCAATTGTTTCGAAAGCTCGCTGCAAGTCTACGAACACGCTAAGTACCACTTTACCGTCATTTATCTCCTTACGCCACGTTGCACACACATATTGTAGAGCCGATTCACAAGAATGGTTACTCCTAAATCCGGACTGTCCGACAAATAACAACTGATTACTCTCAAAATAATACCTTAGTTGCTGACAAACAATTGTTTCAACGATTTTATCGACTACAGGTAGTAAATTAATTGGCCTGAATTCGGCTTGAAACTGAGGTTTGGAAACCTAAGGTTTGGATTTACGAAAAAGACTTCATCATATATATATATATATATATATATATATATATATATATATATATATATATATATATATATATATATATATATATATATATATATATATATAAAATGAAGTGAACTAGGACATTTATTTGAAACTAATCAAACAAACCTCCTAGCGGAGCTGGTTATACGAGATCACGAAACATCGAAATGCCTCCATATACCTTAGGATGGTGTATGTAAGAAACATTAAGTTGTTTATCACAATCAATAGAAATGATAGACAGTCTGTTTCGCCCTTATTTGGGGCTCATCAGTATCATCTATCCATCGAAAGTGATAACCAACCAAATATTTCTAACGGCGTTATATTTTCCTTCCAGTGACTATATGGCATATAAATATGACACAGCGCCACCAGTCGGAAACAAATTAACCACATCCCATAGATAGAAGAAAACATTTCGGCAACGAGAACTCGTACGTCCTGACACCCGAAGGTGGTTACTATAATCGCTAAGCAAGAGTAAAGTTGATACATCAATTTCGATGTAATTCAACATTCACACGCTGCAAGTAACAAGCGCTCCAATTTTTATCCCTTTTACAGGTAGAAAATGAATAGAAAACAGAATTCTTCGTGTTAACGATACACGTTCGTGGCAATAAAATGAAGTGAACTAGGACATTTATTTGAAACTAATCAAACAAACCTCCTAGCGGAGCTGGTTATACGAGTTCACGAAACATCGAAATGCCTCCATATACCTTAGGATTCATTTGTTTCCGACTGGTGGCGCTGTGTCATATCTATATGCCATATAGTCACTGGAAGGAAAATATAACGCCGTTAGAAATATTTGGTTGGTTATCACTTCGGATGGATAGATGATATTGATGAGCCCCAAATAAGGGCGAAACAGACTGTCTGTCATTTCCATTGATTGTGATAAACAACTTAATGTTTCTAACATACACCATCCTAAGGTATATGGAGGCATTTCGATGTTTCGTGAACTCGTATAACCAGCTCCGCTAGGAGGTTTGTTTGATTAGTGTCAAATAAATGTCCTAGTTCACTTCATTTTATTGCCACGAACGTGTATCGTTAACACGAAGAATTCTATTTTCTATTCATTTTCTACCTGTAAAAGGGATAAAAATTGGAGCGCTTGTTACTTGCGGCGTGTGAATGTTGAATTACATCGAAATTGATGTATCAACTTTACTCTTGCTTAGCTATTATAGTAACCACCTTCAAGTGTCAGGACGTACGAGTTCTCGTTGCCGAAATGTTTTCTTCTATCTGTGGGATGTGGTTCATTTGTTTCCGACTGGTGGCGTTGTGTCATATTTATATGCCATATAGTCACTGGAAGGAAAATATAACGCCGTTAGAAATATTTGGTTGGTTATCACTTTCGATGGATAGATGATACTGATGAGCCCCAACTAAGGGCGAAACAGACTATCATTTCCATTGATTGTGATAAACAACTTAATGTTTCTAACATACATCATCCTAAGGTATATGGAGGCATTTCGATGTTTCGTGAACTCGTATAACCAGCTCCGCTAGGAGGTTTGTTTGATTAGTTTCAAATAAATGTCCTAGTTCACTACATTTTATTGCCATGAACGTGTATCGTTAACACGAAGAATTCTGTTTTCTATATATATATATATATATATATATATTTATATATATATATATATATATATATATATATATATATATATATATATATATTTGTATAAAACATAGGACGTACGTGTCAGGACGTACGAGTTCTCGTTGCCGAAATGTTTTCATCTATCTGTAAGATGTGGTTCATTTGTTTCCGACTGGTAGCGCTGTGTCATATTTATATGCCATATAGTCACTGGAAGGAAAATATAACGTCGTTAGAAATATTTGGTTGGTTATCACTTTCGATGGATGGATGATACTGATGAGCCCCAAATAAGGGCGAAACAGACTGTCTATCATTTCCATGGATTGTGATAAACAACTTAATGTTTCTAACATACACCGTCCAAGGTATATGGAGGCATTTCGATGTTTCGTGAACTCGTATAACCAACTCCGCTAGGAGGTTTGTTTGATTAGTTTCGAATAAATGTCCTAGTTCACTTCAATATATTTATATATATATATATATAATATATATATATATATATATATATATATATATATATATTTATATATATATATATATTAATATATATATATATTTATATATATATATATATATATATATATATATATATATATATATATATATTTATATATATATATATATATATATATATATATATATATATATATATATATATATATATATATATACATCAAATAGGTTAATGGGTTAAACGGATGAATTAAAGGCTGGTAAAAGTGTACTCTTATATTCTTTGTCAACGTTTCGGCTTCTATTTAAGCCTTCATCAGGACTCTACAATAATAAGTTCAATAATTACCAACCCGAGCGGTCTCAAAACCAGCAGGACTCACCGAATGTTTGAGGTTATAAAATAAGTTAACATCTCAAAAAACAGAAAAAACACAAAACTGATGTGACAAACCATAACATTATTAAACTGTAATACATTATATGAATTTATTTAAACTAATTCAAACGTGATTTCTTTGAAAAATAAATATCAACGAATATTCAACAACACAAACATCGTGGTACCAAGAGAATGAAGCAATCACAGAATGCTCAACAACAAGTTGACAACCTAAGTTATTGTTAACTTGTTATAAGTTAACTTGTTGTTGAGCATTCTGTGATTGCTTCATTCTCTTGGTACCACGATGTTTGTGTTGTTGAATATTCGTTGATATTTATTTTTCAAAGAAATCACGTTTGAATTAGTTTAAATAAATTCATATAATGTATTACAGTTTAATAATGTTATGGTTTGTCACATCAGTTTTGTGTTTTTTCTGTTTTTTGAGATGTTAACTTATTTTATAACCTCAAACATTCGGTGAGTCCTGCTGGTTTTGAGACCGCTCGGGTTGCTAATTATTGAACTTATTATTGTAGAGTCCTGATGAAGGCTTAAATAGAAGCCGAAACGTTGACAAAGAATATAAGAGTACACTTTTACCAGCCTTTAATTCATCCGTTTAACCCATTAACCTATTTGATGTATCACGACCGGAGTTATTCTTTCTGATGTCTATATATATATATATATATATATATATATATATATATATATATATATATATATATATATATATATATATATATATATATGTGTGTGTGTATATTTATCATTCCCTGTTGATATTGGCATCTCCAGTGGCTCCCTTTGAGTCAAATGATACCTGGTATTATTTCCGTTCCTGAACGAAAGTATCAAAAATTTTGTTCGTTGACGGTTATAAACTACTGCAACCGTCACCATTTTCACGAAGATATTTTTTATTTTCATATAAATATCCTTCCTGGTACATATTGACATCTCCAGCGGGTCGCATCACACCAAATGACCTGAAATTTGGTATGTGAAGTGGTTGCCGAGGCAGAACGAAACTATCAAAATTAGCTCAAATTTTTCCAACCGCCGCCATTTTTACGTAGATAATTCTTTTTCTTTCGTGGATTTTGAAAAAATTCCAAACTCTACAGTTTCTGCAGATTGAGTTAAACGGTTGAAGTTTGGTACGTCTATTGAGTTTATGTTGAAATACGATCCTTAGTGGGTTCCAATTCATTTTTTCAACCGCGCTGCATTTCGTGGTGATTCGCCATCAGTACGCGATGCACTTCGCGATTTGTTTTTGAATAAAATAAACTATTTTATCACTTTGTAATATATAATACTAAATAAATAATTGCTTCGCCATTTTGGACCTCCCGAAATGCAGGCGGCCGAAGGCCGAATTTTGGCAAACTTACAAAGCCGAGATAAAGAGATCGGCCCCGAATCGCGGGGCCCGAAGGGCCCCGTCGATCGCCCGCGTCCTTTCCGTAGTGCTTAGGCTACGTCTCGCCTCGATCCGAGACGCCGATTTTCGATATCGAACGTTTAAAGTTTGACGTTTCTCCGGAATTCGTGAAAACGGCAGCATTTCCGACGCTTAAGAACCATTTTCGCTTGAATCCAACTAGCATTCACGTGACCGCCTCTCGAGCCGACAATTGGACGGGGCGAATTCTATCGAGAAGCATCGCCACCGCGAGGCCCAACGAGTATAGTAGTTTTCTACCGATTTCGCACAAACTACAGATTGACACTATCGACAGTGAGCAGCAGATGGCGCGCCCGTTCGACAGAGGTAGGGACGAGCTCAGCACTTGACGCGTCGGGTACCATAGATAAAGGATGCGTTCGGTTCAATCGCGTACCGTTCGACAGAGGCAGGGACAGGCTTTGCACTCATCGTGGTTCGGGAAACTATATTTTCATCGATCTATAGTTTTCACGGATCTATTAAATAGGCGGGGGAGCCTCTCACTAGTATATAATACTAAATAAATAATTGGTTTGCCATTTTGGACCTCCCAAAATGCAGGCGGCCGAAGGCCGCATTATGGCAAACTTATAAAGCCGAGATAAAGAGATCAGCCCCGAATCGCGGGGCCTGAAGGGCCCCGTCGATCGCCCGCGTCCTTTCCGTAGTGCGTAGGCTACGTCTCGCCTCGTTCCGAGACGCCAATTTTCGATATCGAACGTTTAAAGTTTGACGTTTCTCCGAAATTCGCGAAAACGGCTGCATTCCCGACCCTTAAGAACTATTTTCGCTTACCATGGACTTCAATTCACGTGACCGCCTTTCGAGCCGACAGTTGGACGGGTCGAATTCTATCGAGAAGTTTCGAAGTATAGTAGTATTCTACCGATTCTACCGATTCCGCACGAACTACGATTCACCGTGAGCAGATGGCGCGCCCGTTCGACAGAGGCAGGGACGGACTCAGCACTTGACGCGTCGCGTACCGTTCGACAGAGGCAGGGACAGGCTTTGCACTCATCGTGGTTCGGGAAACTATATTTTCATCGATCTATAGTTTTCACGGATCTATTTAATAGGCGGGGGAGCCTCTCACTAGTATATAATACTAAATAAATAATTGCTTCGTCAAATTCGACTTCCCAAAATGCAGGCGGCCGAAGGCCGCATTTTGGCAAACTTACGAAGCCGAGATAAGGAGATCGGCCCCGAATCGCGAATCGCGAATCGCCGTCGATCGCCCACGTCCATTCCGTAGTGCTCAGGCTACGTCTCGCCTCGATCCGAGGCGCCGATTTTCGATATCGAACGTTTAAAGTTTGACGTTTCTCCGAAATTCGCGAAAACGGATGCATTCCGGACACTTAAGAACTATTTTCGCTTCCCATGGACTAGAATTCACGTGACCGCCTTTCGAGCCGACAGTTGGACGGGTCGAATTCTATCGAGAAGTTTCGGCACGGCGGAGTATAGTAGTATTCTACCCATTCCGCACAAACTACAGGTTCACTGAGCAGATGGCGCGCCCGTTCGACAGAGGCAGGGATGGGCTCAGCACTAGACGCGTCGCGTACCGTTCGACAGAGGCAGGGACAGGCTTTGCACTCATCGTGGTTCGGGAAACTATATTTTCATCGATCTATAGTTTTCACGGATCTATTTAATAGGCGGGGGAGCCTCTCACTAGTATATAATACTAATTAAATAATTGCTTCGCCAAATTCGACTTCCCAAAATGCAGGCGGCCGAAGGCCGCATTTTGGCAAACTTATGAAGCCGAGATGAGGAGATCGGCCCCGAATCGCGGGGCCCGACGGGGCCCCGTCGATCGCCCGCGTCCTTTCCGTAGTGCTTAGGCTACGTCTCGCCTCGATCCGAGACGCCGATTTTCGATATCGAACGTTTAAAGTTTGACGTTTCTCCGAAATTCGCGAAAACGGCTGCATTCCGGACGCTTAAGAACTATAATCGCTTCACATGGTCTCGAATTCACGTGACCGGCTTTCGAACGAGTAATTGGAGGGCTTTCATTCGTTTCGAAAGTTACCGGGCGCGCGAGGCCCAATCACGTCGTAGTAACGAGTTCTCGCGTACGGAATCAGCTGACTCCCTACGACGGCTAGGTATGTGACAGCTATGCGGCGGACAGTGGCGTGACACCCATCGGGTTAGGTGATTTATATTTTCTCGAATCGGGCCGCTCACTAGTTCAGTTTACTATTTGAGCGTGATTTCGCAAAATATAATTCAATCCGTTAGAATGGCATCTCGACGCGAATCAATTCGCGCAAAAAATACAACGTCACAAAAAATTGTGATGGAGCTCTGCTGCTCACGAATTTTTTAATATAAAAGAAGAACCGCTGTGAATATTTCTTATCAAAATTGATTTTAATATGACCCACTCTCCCAATGCACTCTAGTCGACTGGTTGATCACATGCACAAAATTCTCCCTGTTTATTAATTTATTGTGTTTTCATTTGGTTCTAGTAAATGAATTTTGAAGTCACCAGTGATGTAGTGTCCATCATTACCTGCACAATTTAATTTTAATTATGTGAATCATAATTGAATTCTTCAATGGGTATCTCGGGCGATCAGCAAAGTTACATGAATTTTCCCAACATTTATAAGTATAGGGTGGGACAAATTGAAAAATTTTAAAGAAAATTGTTGTCAAACTAGGTATATGAAAGCTGATGCCTGTGACTGAGGCTCAATTTTCATGACAAACTTAATAGTGGAAACCGCATATCGATATCACCGTTTCTAAGTTACAGCATGTTTTTAAATAATGTGCGTTTTCGAAAACTTGCTCCTACTTTTTCTCTGTCCAATATTCTTTGTTTCTATGAAAACATTTTCAGAGCACTTTTTCAAGTAAAATTTAATGGTTTGAGTAATTTATTTCTTCAAAATCATATATCAATAGTTATTATTGAAAAAATCATTTTTTTGAATGAGACAACCTGTATATTATTGCATATTTCAACAAAACTTGAAATAACTATTTCGAAAATGTAGCACACTTTGAACAAGTAGGCTTTGGACTAAGGAGCGATAAAACAGAAAGTAGATATTTACAGGTTTATTGATTATTGATTACATTGTTTACATTACATTCTTTACATGTATTCATATACTAGTTATACATTACTATTACTATTAGATAGAATTTGAATCACAAAGGAAAAACATAAAAGAATGCTAGATTCATACACTTGATAAATATTCAATGGCTTTTATTTGGCACCTAGGTTAGGGAAACCTCTATGTGCCATTTGAATAGGTCTCAGAGGTCTGAAAGGAGATAGAGTTATAAGCAATAAGTCTGAAGAGAGATAGAATTACATACAATACACAGGAAAAACTTAAACGTTAAACTTGGGAACTAATGTGAGAAAAATATATAATTACCATAAGATAACATATATTATTCCAGAAAATATCTGTAGAAATTTCTAGAATTTTGATAAATATACATTGAGGTAGTTTTATTGAATTTGTGAGGTTTATGCAGCATTTTTACCTCAATCGGTAAGTTATTGTAACATTTTGGGCCCAGGTAGTTAGAGCAATTTTTGAAGAATTCACTATTTGGTTTTAGAACTTCAATACATTCGTTAGATACATTTCTAGTGATATGACAATCATTAATATAATTTTTTGAATTTTCGTGTTTGTGTATATAACAACATATGGTATGAATGTATATGCATCTAATATTTTGAATTTTTTCATTATATAATAGCAGAGTAGAGTACCTTCGACTTTTCTCAAAAATAATTTTTAAAATTTTATTCTGAATAACATTTAATGGCCTCAGAGCCACTTCATATAAGCCTCCCCATACCAGGATTCCATAACGTAATATAGATTCCACTAAGCTGAAGTACAGTGTTATTAAGAGGTCTCAGCTAAGAAATTGTTTCACAAGATAGAACTTGTAAACTAAGTATCTAAGTTTTTTTGTTACGTAGGTTATGTGGGAGTCCCATTTTAAATTTTGATCGATGATAATACCTAAATATTTAGAGGTTTCAGTTTCTTGTATTTCGGAGTTTAGGTTATCATATATTAATTTCTTAAATTGGGAACGATCAGCAGATGTTTTGGAAAATGCAATATAATTTGTTTTTTTAACATTTAGTGATAGTTTAAAGGCATCTAACCAATTTTTGACGTGTTTAATTCCTGCAACGGCTCGTATCTTCACGGCTTCCCATCTATACCACTAAAGACAAGTACGGTGTCATCTGCATATTATATTACTTTACCTTGAATATCTATTTCAGTTAAGCTTTCAATATATAGGTTAAATAGTATTGGACCCAGAACTGTTCCTTGAGGTATACCAATCCGTACATTTTCAGGAGTACTAACAGTTTCTCTAATTTTGACTTTTTGCTTTCTGTTCGTTAGATAGTTTTCAAAGACCCTCAGCACAAGACGCCTCACTCCATTTTGTTCTAGGACATCAAGGAGTTTTCGATGGGGTACCGTGTCGAAGGATTTTGCTAGGTCCAGGAATACTGCTATACATTTATTATTCTTATTCATTTCATCAGCAACATGTGATGTTAATTCATGCATGGCATCACTTGAGTTTAGGCCTTCGATAAATCCATATTGATGTTTAGGGAGTAGGTTATTGGTTATCAAGTAGTCCATTAATCTTTCCTTTAAACATTTCTCAAATATTTTCGCTAAATTGCTAATTAAACTGATTGGTCTGTAATTAGATATTAGATTAGGATTTCCAGCCTTATAGATGGGTGTTATTACAGAGGTTTTAAATTCATCTGGTACAATTCCAGAATTAAATATAAGAGTTGTTTATATGTTGTTTATATGTTTTATGGGTTTCAGTAAATAGGGATGTAATAACCGACAACCATTACTGAACTGAAAGGGATAAATCATCATAAATTGAAGTTCTTATTTGATTAAAATATTCAAAATGAACATATAACCTCTTTCCATCAGCTGACAGCATTATTACAGTCTAGCAAAAAAGAAGCAGAGTTTACAAAGAAAATTAAACACAAAGCTAATAATTATTGGATCACAATAGACCTTTTGGAGAAAATTAAGGAACGCGATAAAATATATAAAAAAATGAAACAGCAACCAGACAATATAGAGCTAGTCAACAAATTTTTGAAGTTAAGAAACGAGATAAATAATTATACTCGTATAAGCTTCTTAAAAAATTCATATTTCAAGCAAAAATGGGAAGAAGCGTCATCGAATACTGCCAAACAGTGGAAGTTCATAAAACAGTTCACTACAGCAAATCAAGATAAAATAGTGTCTATAACAGTTGACAACGTTAAAATAACGGAACCGCTTGAGATGGCCAATCATTTCAATAAATATTTTACAACTGTTGGAAGTAATATTATACACGATATAGAAGAAGAGGTGCGAAAAACCCCTAATTCAAAAAGTTCTCAAGTGATCGGTGAGTGTTACTGTGGTAAGACTATTAGTCTCCACCCAGTAAACAGTGAGGAAATTAAAAAAACTATTTCACAATTGAGGTCAAACACTGCTCCTGGTAATGACAATATTACAGTGCGCGATGTGGTGAATCTGAACGAGAACTTGATACCAATTTTGACAACAATCATAAATTCAGTGCTTCTCAAGGGAAAATACCCCAGTGAATTAAAAATCGTAAAAGTCATACCAATATTCAAAAGTGTATCCAAGCAAGAGTTAAACAATTATAGACCTATAAGTGTAATTGGTGTGTTTTCAAAGATAATAGAACGGATAATTAAGGATAGAATAAATTCTTTCATATCACCTCATCTTAAAACTGACGACCAACAGTTCGTGTTCATCAAGGACAGTAATACATTATGTGCAACAGTCGACTTTTTAAATCATATATCAAGTGAAATGGATCATGGCAAAATAGTAATCGTGGTGTTCATTGACTTGAAAAAAGCATTCGACGTGGTAAGCCTGAGTAAGCTATTAGATAAACTTAGAAATATTGGATTTAGAGGTAAAGCGTACAGTCTGCTAAAATCATATTTACTTGAGAGACAACAGTATGTAATGATAGGGACAGCAAAGAGTAGTATGATGGGAGTTGAATGTGGTATACCGCAGGGATCCATTTTGGGACCTCTGCTGTATTCCTTGTACGTATTAAGTCTTAAATGCCTCTCTTTTAAGGGGAGATATTATACGTTCGCACATGATACTGCTTTTGTCTTTAGTGGATATAAGAACGATGACCTCCAGCGAATAGTGAATGAAGATTTAAAATTGTACTCTGACTGGCTTCTTAAAAATCGCTTAAAATTAAATATAGATAAAACGAAATATATGTTACTCAAACAAAAGAACATGGTTGTACCGAGGTTTTCCATACTAATAAATAACATCAGCATAGGACAAGTCGAGACAATTAAATATCTTGGTTTGTATCTAGATGACAAGTTGTCATGGAATGCCCATATAAATGAACTTGTAGCAAATATATCAAGCATGATAGGAATTATTTATAAATGTAGAAATTATCTTACGAATCAAACCAAAAGGAATGTATATCATGCTTTTTTTATGTCGAGATTAAGATATCTTTTGCCCGTGTGGGGGACCTGTGGTACAATCGAGTTCAGGAGAGTACAAACTATACAAAACAAAATAATAAAGGTGTTATCTATGCGCAATTGGCTCACGCCAACGGAAGAATTGTATTCAGAACTTGGTATTCCTCAGATGAATACCATATTGACATTTGAACAAGCTAAACTTATTTATAAAATTATTAATAACACAAAAATACAATATAGAAATTACGTTTATCAAAGATGTACATACATATTATACAAGAAATAGAGAAAATACATTTCACGAAAACAAAAGAACGAATAACGGTTTAAAAAACCGAATATACCAAGCATGTATTTCGTATGATAAAATACTAAGTTATATAAAAGAAGAAAAGAAAATTTCCAAATTCACAAAATTATTGAAGAACTACCTTGGAATAAAATGAAGAATAAATTTATAGCAAAAAAAAATATTTTTATTGTTGTTGAAAATAACGGATGAGTTATGTTGTCATGAAAGTTGTTAATATATTTGGGTCATAACAGAATGTTTATTATATTTGTGTGTATGTTGAAATGGGTTTATGTCATTATATCTGTGCTTACATTCTGATGTATAATAATGCTGTAATATAGAGTATGAACACATTGTATCTCTGTTACCAGTGCTTTATCACTGCTTAGGAGTTGATTTGTAAAATCTAATATTTTATTTATGGCAATAAAGGATTATTTCAAAAAAAAAATAGTTTCAGATATTTAGCAGTTATACCATCGAATCCAGGAGCGCTATTATTTTTTAGACTATTTATATATTTGATGATGTCATTTTCCGAAACTGGTTTTAGAAACATTGATTTATTTATTGGGTTTACGGGAAACACTGTGTTACAATGGGGAATATTTTCATGCATTTCGATACCAATGGAAGAAAAATAGACATTACAGTAGGTTGCCATTTCTTTGTCATTTTGAAATTCTTCAAGTTGACTGTTAACAATTTGAAGATTATTACCCTTTTTAGATCTTTCATTGGTTGCTTCTGAAATCATTTCATATGTTTTTTTAGTTTTTTTTTGTTTAATTCATTTCTATAGTAGTTGTTTCTGGTTTTGGATATTATTTTATTTAAGTTGTTCCTAAACGTTTTATATTAATTTGCTTTTTCCGTTGTGTAATTTTTTTGCAGTTGTTTTTTTAGTTTGTCTCTGGTTTTTATAGAATTAATTAAGCCATTTGTTATCCATGGTTTAATTTTTTTGTGAGGTAGCTGCCAAATTTCGATTTAAGTAGTAGAGACGGTACTCATTGGTGGTGGTCAATTGGTAATTGATTATAGTCAATTTGTAAAGAAAAGGCGAAAACTCTTTGCATCAAATACGGATAGGAAGTTGGAAGAAATAGTCGATTTTAAAGATGGTGCTATTAATCTCAAAACGTCTAACCGTCTAATTTAGAAATATCAACCAAGAACTGACATTAGGTAGATTTTGAAAAAGTATAAATTCAAGCCAAAAGGGACGTGAGGAGATATTGAGATTTTTGCCACTGGTTCCTGACAAATTCTAACCAAGTACTTGATTTCTCTTTAAATTGTACTTCGATATACGAAGGTTATGTAAACAGTACCGGAATTTTCCACCGCTACAATTATAATATTTGGGTACAACAAAATTCTTATTCTATTGTTGAGCGGAGAAGTCATAAATTAGATTAAGTGTATAGGCAGGTATTTTTAGTGATAGTTAAATCGACCTGTTCATTTATAAAAGCACTCTCGCATCTCAGAGGTATTTAAAAATTTAAGGCAACAAATTCCAACGATAAATTGCCGTAAATATAGCCCAGAAAAATATATTTTCAACAACACTTGCTTTCTGTTTTATCGCCGCGTCCTCTATAGCCAACTAGTTCAAAGTGTGCGTTTAAAACTCTACTTGAAAAACATAAAAGCTCTGCATTTCAAAGGCGACTCTAGCTAAACATTGAGTGTGCTTCATTTTTGAATTGGTAATTCCAAGTTCTATTGAATTATGCAGAAATATACAGATTATCTCATTGAAAAAATTTATTTTTCGTTAATAACTATTGATGAATGATTTGAAAAAATAAATAACTTGAACCATTGAGTTTGACATAGAAAAGTACTGTGGAGATTTCTTCACAGAAACCAACAAATTTTGAAGAAAGTTACAGCAACTTTTCGAAAATGCACATATTCGAATAGTATGCTGTAACTCTAAAACGATGATAGATATCGATATACGGGTTTCACCATCAAGTTAAATATATGTTTCAATTTATTTAGAGAGATTATTGAAAATTAAATATGGTAAAAATTTGAAGAAAAATATATTACATTGTTTGATTTATATATATCCATAAAAGATACAGGACCAAAAAAAAATCGATGATAATAACAGTTTAGTTCCAAAAACTGTATAGTTAATTTCTAGTAGAAAAACTGTTGACAAGGAGTTATTTCTTCTTAGATGCAAAATTGACTCTTTTCCGAAATTATCTGACGTTTCAACACGTCTAGGTTTATAACTAGACAAGTGTAAACTAATAACTTTAGAAGGCCATATTGGATATAATCTGACTGGTTCAAGTCTGGAGATCTAGCAGGACATAAGTGAGGTCCACCTCGGCCGAAACAACGATGTAAGTATGTTACTGATAAAAACGGTCGTGCAATTATATTTGATAATTACGCATTTGTTTCAAATTATTCATACTCCGTAAAAACAGTATAGTTCGTTAGTTTTTCAATTTATATCGAGAATTTACTTGAGTAACAAAACAGAAATATAACACGTCTATCTGGCGTCGAACTTTATCGTATTGAATGATGATGTTGTTCTGGATGCAGGAAAATACACAAAGGTGTACTTGTTATGAGACGCTGACCTACTTAAATAGGTTCAATGACATATATCGGAAAGAAATGAGGATAACATGTTGATTTCATTTTGGGAATAAAGATCCTCATCAAGCTACGAGTGAACATAAATATTTCTATTGCAGGTTCTCATAATTTCATCAAGGAATGCCTATGTTGTATGTTCTTCAATTAACTTTGAACATATAAATTATAATTAAGAAGAAACTTGTTAAGGCTACAGTTATAGTGGATGAGTTTTCTGACGACCAACTAATCGTTTTTTTCAATATCCATTTCGACGTTCGCACGTTGAAAAATCAAATACGTTTGAACGATTTCGTCGTTCTGACGACTTCTAACGACATCTGAAGAACAATTCGCAAGCACTTAACCATAGTGATACAATACTAGTGTTCTTTCGTACTGATATAACTGATTGAACTTATCTGATTTAAGTGAAACTTAAGTCACTGAATGACCGAAAGAATGCGCTCATTCTCATCATATCTGTGTAAGAATTAAAAATATATTGTAAAATGATTTACCCTTAGAAAATAATGAAAATAAATTTCAGATATTTTACTCAAAATAAATTATCCGACTAGTTCAAATGTTTGGAATATTCAGTTACAATTCACCTGATTTATTCACATGAGACAATGAAACAATGTAATTTCACTAAAATCTCTATTAAAATTATTGGGAAAGTTTGTTTCAAAGATTACAAAATGAAATATAATTAAAATGAATTAAGTCAATGAATAAAGTTAATTTTTGAGCTCTTATCAGTATACTGATCTGTTTTCCAACGGCTTTTACGTTCTTGAATCCAGACTCCTTAGGTTTTATACTGGTTCTTCCTAGTTCCTGGGGTTTTTGAACTGTTTTTACCAGCTCCTGAGGTTTTGAGATGTTTGGAAACTTCTAGGGTTTTGCGATGGTTTTCCTAGCTCCTGGAGTTTTTAGAAACTCCTGAGGTTCTGAGAATTCCTGGGGTTTTGCTAAACTTCACATTATCGAATTTCAGTTCAATTAACTTTCAATAATCTTGTTTGCTGCGTAGATTCCTATCCTTTTTAATCTTACCTACAAACGGTACTACGTTCTTTGAATCAAATAAAAAAACTAAGAGGTAAGGAAAGTGTTTTTTTTTCGAGAAAAAAAAACACAACACAAACTTTCATCAACGCAACAAGCAAAAAAACAAGATTAAAAAAGAAAATTTTAACTAAGAAAATTTAGTCTGAAAGTAATCAACGTGAATATATAGTAAAAGGATTGTTCAACTGTTCCAGAACATAAACTTCGGAGACCATTACAAATATTGAAATGAAGAATGGAAATTAAACTACAAGTTAACAAATACGATCGAAATTATTTAATCAATGTCATTAATCAAATAAGAAGAAACACTTACCGCTTCCTAGCGCAAAAGATATTTAACAAAAATTTATCAACTTCGAGATAACTATAAGGAGAGACCTTATTTGCCTTTACAATATAATTCTACATACTATGATACATTACTGAGTAGGACCTATTCTCTCTAGTACAGTAGGAATCAGGCGCGGATCCAGAGGGGGGGGAACTGGGGGAACGTTCCCCTCCCAAATGGCCTGGGCCCCACCTAATTGTTTTGATTGGGAGCTACTCGATTTACTATTTCCCAGATTCCAGTACCTTTTGGCTTTTGAATATATAAAAGTTCCCCCCCCCCAAAAAGTCGTGCCTGGATCCGCGCCTGGTAGAAATAGTATTTCTTTATATATACCATATATATATATATATATATATATATATATATATATATATATATATATATATATATATATATATATATATATATATAAATATAAATAAATTTTTCCAGGAGACATATTTAATAGAGAGAGCAAATTTATCCGTCAAGCCCGTATATATGGAAGCATCCATAGTGTTGAACTTTATGGTTCTTATCAGAACGGCGTTGCCAATATGGGAAGGAAATCAATGAAATGAAAACAATAACAAATGAAATCTCTAACTGCGTGTTGTGTTGTGGCGTATTGTTCGAAGTCTAATGTTTGAAAGATTTGATCAGACTTCTGCCTCGTAGGCGATTAATGCCATCCACGTTAGCCTGGACTAAGAAAACAAACTATAAAATTTTTTGTTGTGAAATAACTATAAAAAAGGCAAAATTATCGGTCTAGCCTGCATATATTGAAGCAGCCGTTGACACGTATTTCGTATCTTCGGTCCTCATCAGGACGGCACAGACAAGTATGGCATTAATTACATCCGTGATTGAAGTTCGACCAATTCTCCGAAGCAGGAGAGTTTGAAAAATATAAGCCGCAAAAGTGTGATTGTTCTCCGCAGCAAGGGATTTCGTTTGTCGTTTTTGTTTTAATTTTGAAGTTTTTCATCCCACAGTGCATACTTATACAAAACAAAAAAGATTCAAATATAAATATATATATATATATATATATATATATATATATATATATATATATATATATATATATATATATATATATATTACTAGAATCATCGAAAGAAATGAGTACAGAACGAGAGAGAGATGATTCATGGATTTGAGAATGTTTACATAAGTTAACCTTGTCGCCGCTTTCGAGCTTGGAGATGGATGACGGGTTCATGCCCAGGTGTTATGCATTTTCTGATTCATTATTAATGCGGGCATGAACGAGTACACAGTCTCTTTGTTCGACGTAAAACTAAGCCGCGGGGAAACCTTTGTGATTTAATTAATAAATAGTTTTGGTGAAATTACTAGTGCATTTATTCATGAACAATTATCTTACCTTTTCATTTCTAACATCAGAAGCGGGATTGTGCCTTAACGCCGTAATTGGACTGTTGAATGGTGTTCTAGTGGTGAATCGAAACAAAAAATCTTTGTGTTTTTGTGCTCAAACATTGATTTGACAAATAAATGAAAATGGCTTCTAGTGAAAGTGATGAATCAACTAAGGCAGTATTACTAGAATTAGTTAAAGGCCTTGCAGCACCAGAAATCTTGAGATCAGGTTGATTTACTGTAGGTATTTTAAACCCGAGAATAATGATTGCCACAAATGGGTAAGTCAGTTGAACATATTGAAATGGAAATTGGATTATCTGATGTACAATTTTTGGCGAAAATTGGTATGTTTTTATTGAATGATTCTGAAAAAAAATGGTTTGAACGATGGAATCCAGATTTCGGAAAGAATTTGTGGAAACTTACTTACATTAACGACAGAAATAAAAATGTGTAACAAATTTATGCAAGTATGATACAGGTATAAGTGAAAAAAAGGAAAGAAGCAAAGATCGGTTGTGAATGAATAGAAGCTGGATAAGTGAAAAATCTATGTATGTGAAATAATTGAGAATAGGTCTCAAGTTGATTTGGCAGAATTGGTTCTTCGCGGCATTGTTCGAAACGCAGCCAAGAACAGCAACTGTAATGGTTTCCGAGTTGCTCGCATTTTTGTGGACGTTTTCTAAATCCTCAAGTAGTGAGAATAATGGACAACAAAGATTGACTATGGGAGAACGTAATTTTTCAAAAAGGAAATTTGTTACGACTGACTAACATAGTACTACATTTCGGAAAATAAACAATGTTATCAGTATGATGCAATTCTTATCCAGAAACTTGAACGTCAGCCCAAGTTGGTTTTCTAGTTTAATGAAAGGACTACAGAATGTGAATCCAAATGCCATTATTACGAATTTTAAACATCAGTGATAATTCAAGCTGTTTAACATCTTCACACTTACTTGCAAATAATTGTAATTAATGTACCATGCACCATAAGTGTGGTGCAGCTTTAGACTCATTCTACACCATAACCTCATAACTTGAGTTCTGCAACTGTAATAAATTTGGGAATAGGTGTAATAAATTGCAACAAAAGTGTGAAAAATTCACGTACAGTGAAATGATGTGTGGAGTATAAAAGCTGGTGCACCGTGAGGGACATACGTGGAAGGTTCGCTTTGGTCTTTTTCGAATTTTTCACTATGGATAATTGGCTACTAGAAGAATTATAATTCGATCGCTGAACACCTTTGGTTTTCTCGAATGCGATTATTTGTCAAAAGATACACTAAGCATTGTGTCGTATGTTTTGCAGTCAAGAACACAAGGACTGGACAACTTCAGAGATTCATAAATCCAGTAGAAAAGCCAAAAGAATCATTGAACATTCTGCATATTGATTACTTAGGACCATTGCCTGTATCAAACAGATGGTTTCAAGCATATACTTGTTAGTGTCGATTCATTTACTAAATACTATCTCTTGTTGCCTTTGGAAACAGTTACATCTGAAATGCGTGAGAAATTGCAAAATGCCTTACCATTATTTTGAACACTCATGCAAATCATAATAAAATGTGATGCGTCATTTAATAATACGACGTTTCCAAAATATTTGGAACAGTGAAACAGTAAACGCCACTTTGTAACACCTGATGTTCATAGACGAAATGGCAGGTAGAGCGTTATATGAGAACCATCAGACATCTTCTTGAAGTTGAAACACAGACTAAGTCAGAATGGTCGAGCGGACTATGGAAAATAAAGAATTCCATATTGTACACCTTCTGTTCGGGCCTTATTGGAGGATTTGTCAAAAGACTTGACACCGGTTCACAATCGTAGTTTGAACAGACAGCGAGAGAAGCTTGCATCAACTTCCGTTGTAGTATCACGAACCAAAAGCGCAGGGATAATGTTACATGTTTCCCAAGTGAATTTGTCTTGATGCACAGAGATTCGCAGATGCATGTTGGCAGGAGCGATTACGAGTTTTTTGGACCATATGAAGTTTTGCTGTGTTTAGAAGATGGGCGGTATGAAATTGGGAAGCTTGGCACAAATATTGCAGCCAGGGCTGCAAAGGAGCAACAAGGAGCGTGGCCTCTAGAATGGACCCAGTCTTCCGATGTGCACGGAATACTGGAATTCATGGAAAAAGATGATGAGAATGATCCCAATGAAGTCAGTTAATTTTGGGTTAATTGTTTATATTCCTTTTGTTGGTCTTTGTCTCGTAAGTAGCAAAGTCAGGTGAAGGCTGAGGTCTCCACATGTTTATTTACTAATGCTTTTATTTTTCGGTCTCTGTCCCGTTAGTGGTAGAGCCAGGTGAAGGCTGAAGTCTCCACATGTTTATTTACTAATGCTTTTATTTTTTCGGTCTCTGTACCGTTAGTGGTAGAGCCGGGTGGTGGCTGAGGTCTCCACATGTTTATTTACTTATGCTTTTATTTTTCGGTCTCTGTCCCGTTAGTGGTAGAGCCGGGTGGTGGCTAGGGTTTCCACATGTTTATTTACTAATGCTTTTATTTTTCGGTCTCTCACCCTTTAGTGGAAGAGCCGGGTGGCAGCTGAAGTCTCCACATGTTTATTTACTAATGCTTTTATTTTTCGGTCTCTCACCCTTTAGTGGAAGAGCCGGGTGGCAGCTGTAGTCTCCACATGTTTATTTACTAATGCTTTTGTTTTTCGGTCTCTCACCCTTTAGTGGAAGAGCCGGGTGGTGGCTGAGGTCTCCACATGTTTATTTACTAATGCTTTTATTTTCCGGTCTCTCACCCTTTAGTGGAAGAGCCGGGTGGCAGCTGAAGTCTCCACATGTTTATTTACTAATGCTTTTATTTTTCGGTCTCTCACCCTTTAGTGGAAGAGCCGGGTGGCAGCTGGAGTCTCCACATGTTTATTTACTAATGCTTTTATTTTTCGGTCTCTCTCCCTGTAGTGGTAGAGCCGGGTGGTGGCTGAGGTCTCCACATGTTTATTTACTAATGCTTTTATTTTTCGGTCTCTGTCCCGTTAGTGGTAGAGCCGGGTGGTGGTAGAGATTCCTAAAAACTTATAGATATATGTTTTTGGCCGAATTATTTTAATTTCAGCTGGCATCGCCGAGAGCGTCACTGCAGTCAGGTTGGCCGTATTAGAATCATCGAAAGAAATGAGTACAGAACGAGAGAGAGATGATTCATGAATTTGAGAATGTTTACATAAGTTAACCTTGTCGCCGCTTTCGAGCTTGGAGATGGATGACGGGTTCATGCCCAGGTGTTATGCATTTTCTGATTCCTTATTAATGCGGGCATGAACGAGTACACAGTCTCTTTGTTCGACGTAAAACTAAGCCGCGGGGAAACCTTTGTGATTTAATTAATAAATAGTTTTGGTGAAATTACTAGTGCATTTATTCATGAACAATTATCTTAACTTTAATTTCTAACAATATGTATATATATATATATATATATATATATATATATATATATATATATATATATATATATATATATATATATATATATATATATATATATATATATATATATATATATATATATATTGTTGTATTCCTCTGGGACACTGCTCAGACTACACCATACAGGGTAGAACCTTCAAATTAGGGACACTGCTCTAATCACTCCAGTTCTATCCTATCAGGACTTCTGACACCAGGATAGCTTTTATTGAGATAGCTCCATGAACTCTTACACGTAGACTTGATAAACCTTTCTTGAGGCACTTTAGCACTTATGGCTTTATTCACTTTATAGCACTTTGGGCTTTGGCACTTTTATTATTCATTTGTGTAATAATAATCGTAGAGATTTATTGAATAACTTTATTAATGATCATACTTCCAATACACTTATTCACAATAAACGTAGATATACAATGGTTAACGAAGGCTTATTAGCAATAATGAGACTATGCGTTTGATTAGGAAACACGAGAAGAACTGAAATTGCGGGGGAGATGCCGCTGTTTATATAACATTTTGTGATGCTGACCTAAGCATTCTTATATTTAAACAAAGGGTCTATTGTTCTAAAGTGTTACAACAATATATATAATATATAGATATACATATATATATATATATATATATATATATATATATATATATATATATATATATATATATATGAAATCAAGTACTAGGACATTTATTTGAAACTAATCAAACAAACCTCCTAGCGGAGCTGGTTATACGAGTTCACGAAACATCGAAATGCCTCCATATACCTTGGACGGTGTATATTAGAAACATTTAGTTGTTCATCACAATCAATGGAAATGATAGACAGTCTGTTTCGCCCTTATTTGGGGCTCATCAGTATCATCCATCCATCGAAAGTGATAACCAACCAAATATTTCTAACGGACTTATATTTTCTCTCAAGTGACTATATGGCATATAAATATGACACAGCGCCACCAGTCGGAAACATATGAACCACATCTCACAGATATATGAAAACATTTCAGCAACGTGAACTCGTACGTCCTGACACCCGAAGGTGGTTACTATATTCGCTAAGCAAGATTAAAGTTGCCACATCAAATTGATGTAATGCAACATTTACACATCGCCAGTAACAGCGCTCCGATTTTATCCTTTAAACAGGCAGCAAATGAATAGAAAACAGAACTCTTCGATTTATCGAAACACGTTCGTGGCAATAAAATCAAGTACTAGGACATTTATTTGAAACTAATCAAACAAACCTCCTAGCGGAGCTGGTTATACGCGTTGCTACTGGCGGTGTGTAAATGTTGCATTACATCGATTTGATGTGGCAACTTTACTCTTGCTCAGCGAATATAGTAACCACCTTCGGGTGTCAGGACGTACGAGTTCACGTTGCCGAAATGTTTTCATCTATCTGTAAGATGTGGCTCATTTGTTTCCGACTGGTGGCGCTGTGTCATATTTATATGCCATATAGTCACTTGAAGGAAAATATAAGGCCGTTAGAAATATTTGGTTGGTTATCACTTTCGATAGATGGATGATACTGATGAGCCCCAAATAAGGGCGAAACAGACTGTCTATCATTTCCATTGATTGAGATGAACAACTTAATGTTTCTAACATACACCGTCCAAGGTATATGGAGGCATTTCGATGTTTCGTGAACTCGTATAACCAGCTCCGCTAGGAGGTTTGTTTGATTAGTTTCAAATAAATGTCCTAGTACTTGATTTCATTGCCACGAACGTGTTTCGATAACACGAAGAATTCTGTTTTCTATATATATATATATATATATATATATATATATATATATATATATATATATATATATATATTTATATATATATATATATATATATATATATTAACATATATATATATATAATATTATATATATATATAATATATATATATATATATATATATATATATATATATATATATATACAAATATATAATATATATATATATATAATATATATATATATATATATATATATATATATATATATATATATATATATATATATATATATATGCATATATATATATATATATATATATATATATATATATATTTATATATATATATATATATATATATATATATATATATATATATATATATATATATATATATATATATATATATATATATATATATATATATGTATGTGTGTAAGTGAGTAATGTTGACAAAGAGAAGCTGTACAGCTTTCTTAACCACATAAATTCCATACATCAGAAAATTCAGCTCACAATAAAATTAGAGGAAGATAATAAGCTCCCCTTCCTCGATGTACTTATAACCAAATCATAAGGCAAACTACAACACACGGTATATAGAAAACCAACACACACGAACAGATATCTAAACGCCAAATCCCACTACCACCCCTCAAAAATATAAGTGGCCAACACATTGGTTTCCAGATCTTTAAGACTAACAGACGAGTGTGGCAAAAAAGAAGAACTAGAAAACCTCACCACAACACAGACAAAATGGGTATACCAACCGCACCATAAGAACATCTCTACAGAATCTAAAATTCGGTTTTCTCAAGTGGAATGTTTTCTTTCTCTATTTCAGATATCAATTGTAAAAAAATTTTTATTTCGATTGATGTGGCATTTTCTTTTAGTTAAAATTGATAGTTTTCAAGTTATTTACATTTTTCTTGAAAAATAAATTTTTCATACACATCATGATTGCCGGGAACAAAAAAAATGCTATAGCCATGGAAATTAAAACTTAACTGTCAACGCACAAATTAAAAAATGAATCGAAAAACATTATGCTACTCCATCAACCCTATTGCCATTTTGTTTCAACCATTTTTGGACTATTCTTGTGACTTTTCTTCCTGTTGCTGCCCTGATTTGTTTCGGTGTTAAAGATCGTATGTCATTATGGACTCGTTAAAACATGTTTACATTTGTTATGATTAGGTCTTTGTAGACTGTTTGTTTAATGTGCCCCCTCAAAAAAAAAGTCAAAAGGCTTCAAATTTGGAGATCTATGGGGCTACATGTGTGAACCATTATTACTAAATCACCTATCTTCAAACAAAATATCGAGCTTCCTTTCTACTTCATTATAAATGTGGGCCAGTGCGCCATCCTGCTAGTGCCGTATTGTCATCCGCTGTTACAGAAGGAAATTGTCAAGCGCATCATCCACAGCTATATTCAAACCTTCGAGATATCGAACCTCGTTTAAACTTTCATCATAAATGACGTAGCAAAAAACTTGGCCGTCTTTCAAAGCACAGAAGACATTGAACCTCCACACATCTTAGAAATTTATTTCTCTTACTACATAATGGATTTCTATTGTCCAATAATGAATATATTATACTTGTTGAATATCCAATTTTTCCTCATCGCTCCATATATGTAATATCTGCCAAAATTTTGCATCTTCTTGAGATTTTATCAGCACAAACTCACAGAACATGATTCGGTTTGGAGGATCCTGGGGATTTAAATGGTAGACAAGATGAAAACAAAAAGCGTTTTACTTATGCTTTTACGAAATTCTATAAATTGATGAATTGATCATTCAAAACTGAATCGGAGGATAGAACCAGACGAAATGGCAAGACATATTTGTTTCATTGTCATTCTATTATTTCATTTCGCTAAAATCAAGTTGGCATATATTTAAGATGAAAATTATATCAAATCATATCAAGGATCGTGTGAAAAGAAATTGACGAAAATGGATTAACTGACAGTTCAACTGAGACGGAAATGAGAACTGTAATCAACGTGTAATAGTTATTTATGCTACAACGGAGGCAAGTGATACTTACCAATGAAGAACATAGTTTGTGCCTGAGCGATACCGAGGAAGAGACTGGTTAAGGTCCGGGAGGCACACTTGCTTCCCGATTCTAGTTTTTTACTACAGTTCTGTCAAATTGAAAATATTGCTTTTAGTTGCATGATTTAAGCAATCCAACTAACACAGACAAAACATTTGTTTTAAAATCAGTTCATCCTGCCAATGAATTTTAGGATATTAAATCTGCTTTACATACAGAATATTTAACTTGCCGCCCTTGGAAAATGAGTAATTACTCACCGCCCTAGGAAAGTAAAACGTAATTATCTCTTACAAATTAATTTCATAATGGAGTAATTACCTAACAGCGAGTAGATAGAAAGCCTTTATGAATTGTATCTGTTTAACTTCTACCACATACCTCTATTTGTTCAGTATGTTGGAATCCCATCACAAATACTGATGTTCAATTGCCATTATATAAATCATATTTATGTTATGGTAAAATTCAAAAAACTTTCCATCTAATTTGAAATATTATGAATTCAAGATTGGTGATTGTGTGCAATTGGTGAAGATTTCAGGACCACTCGAATAATTTACAACACGCTGAAATTAAAGGAACGCGTATCCCATCCTTGTGTGCGATAATGAATATTTCCTTTTTACAGAATGTATTCGTCTCATCTACATCAGAAGAAAACATATCATTAAAACAACCGTGAATATCATACATCGACAAAACAGTATATTGTGTATCTAGTAGGGGAGCCGGGGCAAAATGATCCAGTCGGGCAAAACTATCATCCCCAAATTTCTGACGATGTATTGTATTCAAGTAAATGGCAACATCGCCAACTGGTCGAGCAGTTTCACTGTAACCATCCATTTGTGTGCACGTCTTATAAGTTTGTGGTATAAAACATCATTTTTGGCGCTGTTGATCTAAGGTTATCATCTCACTATAAGGTCTATAATTCTGTACTAGTTGTTTTAATGATATGTTTGAATGGCAGGTATTGAACTCTGCTTATTTTGCTAGGTTTACGTCGTTTCAAAATTCAACTTGATATATAATATTTAGTGCACGTGACTCAGTTTACAAAAGTAATAAATGGGGCAAAACGAGCCTCTTCGAGGCGACGCAAAATGGTCCTAGATCATTTTGCCTCACTATGTCGGTTTTTATTTCTTTGCAGAATCGATCATGCTGCGTACCTACGTAAGAAAAACCGAGCGACAAACCTGGACCATGTAGAGTATGGAAAAAGCTATTGAGGCTGTAGAAAATGGTATGTGCATACGTACAGCATCAAACACTTTTAACGTTTCAAGAATGGCGTTAATACAGCGCATTATTGAGAGAAGAGCTGGTATCACCACCCAGCCATTGAAAAGTCTGGGATCCTTCAATTGTGTGTTTACAGAAGACCAAGAAGCTGAACTTCTACGCTATATATTTTATATGGAAACCCGTATGTATGGTCTGAGTCCGCGTGAAGTGCGTTGCCTAGCCTTTCAGTCAGCTGAGAAAAATAATATCTCACATCCATTTTCAAAAGTTAGTCAAGCTGCCGGTAAAGACTGGATTTCTCAGTTTCGGAAAGGGCATCCGAATTTATCCCTAAGAAGTCCAGAGTCAACATCAGTAGCACGTGCAAGAGGTTCTAACAAGGTAGTTGTCAATACATTTTATGGCATTTTAAAAACAGAACCTATAGACAAACAACTGGCTGGTCATAGAATCTGCAACGTTGACGAGACTTCAGTGAGCACAGTTCCAGGACACAATTCAAAAATAGTTGCATTGAGACGTCGAAAGCAAGTTTCAAGGATCACATCAGCAGATCATGGAATGTCTACTATCATAGTAATTTGTATGTCAGCTGGTGGAAACTATATTTCGCCATTAATAATTTTTTCGCGGCAACGCATGATGGAGGAATTAAAAGATGGAGCACCTCCTGGAACAATTTCCGCTTATATTAAATATTTTCGATTTGGTTTGATCATTTCGTACATTATATTAAACCAACAGCGCAAGATCCTGCTTTATTAATCTTAGACGGGCATGGCAGCCATACAAAAAATTTGGAAGTAATTGAGAAACCTAGAGGAACACATGTTATTCTTTTTTGCCAACACAACCTCCCCCACACACACATCTCACAAACTACAGCCATTAGAAGTGGGGGTTATATATCCTTTGAGTCGTTATCTTGAACAAACATTAGAAAAATGGTTGAACAACAACCAAGGTTGCACTGTGTCTGTATTTCAAATAAGAATACTTTTCTGCGAAGCATATTTGAAAGGCTGTAATTCAGAGAATGCTATCAACGCTTCCAAGCGGGTATTGTGCCTTTTGACAGAAACTTATTTGCCGACTTAGATTTTGCCCCAGCAGAGGTTCCAGAAAAGGATGAAAGTGTTACTAATGTAGCTAAACACATACCTCGTATGGATGTGAATACAGCTCAACCTACACCTGGAACAAGTACAAAATAATCCTATCTTTAGAACAGATGCCACAGGTGATGATAGTCGCTCTTAGGTGTTGTGTATGTCCGGAATTTAGTGGTTATTTATGATTAAAAATTGTTGGGCAATGTACATAGTTTACAAGCCCATTGGCCGTTCGGAACCGGCGTTAAACTGTAGGTCCCTCGAGTAAAAAAAAAATGTAGCAGACATTCAAGTTGGTTCATTTGATGCTATCGCCAATTCACCTTTTAGATATCTGCTACAGATATTCGGCCATTACCAAAAACAACAACCTCTATATAAAAGACGAATAGACAGAAATGAGAAACCGCTATCTTAACCTGTAGTCCGTACAAAAATGAGCTGCATTATTAAATTCAAGAAAAAAGAAGGAGTGGAAAACAGGAAACAAAAAAAAGAAAGACTGAAGAGGAGAAATCTCAGAATTTAGGAAAAAATATGCTGAAGAGAAAATAAAATAAGGACGCCGAGTTAGAATCTGATTCCGAGTCAGACAATGATGCAGAATGTCTGATCATCTGTGTGCCAATGACGCCTGTTCAGGGACAGATGAAATTGATGACGTCTTCGTATGTGATCATTGTGCGTATAATCCGTTAGCAAAAAAAGTATGTCGTAGAGTTCTAGATTAAGGTGCACGTTGTCTGAATAAATAAATTTTTTATGTTAGTTTATAAATATTTAGGTATATTAATCAGGTTTAGGGATCATTGCAATGATATATTTTTTTTTTTTTTTTTATTTTATCATTTACCCGCATCAACCGCTTTGGGTTATTAGAAGGGGAACATACACATAGTACATGTAAATTAAAGTAATAGTCTTACAAAAGAAGTTTTAAGGGTTCATGGTTGTGAAAAAATCAATTTAAATTCCCCTGAAAAATAAATTCCTTTTTGTTCCTTAGTTTCCTTGAGATAGTGATTCACTATCTGTATCTTCGGTAGAGTTGCTCGGCAAATTCAGTTTCCTTTTTAGTTCGTGTAATTTTGTTTCTAATTGTTCTATTTTCGATTTCTGCGTAAATAAAGTTTAAGTAGTTCTTTCAGCTCCTCTGAATCTTTTGTATAAAATTCGAAGGACTTGTTTTAGGTTTGAGTCATATTGAATGCGTTCACTAGGAAATTTGGATATTTCACTGAAGGTGAGTGAAAACGATGGGTATTCTGTTTTCTATTTTTGTTTTTAATGTTGTTAAGACAATCTATTACGTGATCTGGGGTAGCTTTTGTTCTTGTTGTTTTTTTCTTCTTTAGCATTGGACTTCGGTGTTTTAAAAATTGTAATCTACGGAGAGTATCTGAACGTCTGGGGATGAGGAAATCAGTCTTTTAATCCGGGGATGATCGCCTTTGCTTTTCACTTGATGTTCCTCATAGCCTTCCATTTCCAATGAAGGGATTTGTTGTTTTTGTCGGTAGAGAGTTCTAGAGATTTACGTACTGATGTACGTCAACTGTGGTCTCAGAAGGGACTGAAAAGTGCTGGGGGTAGTTTTCGTTTTGGGAATGTAGAGGGATTTGTTACTTCGTAGATTTCATCAGTTTGCTGGGTTACCTCCTCTCTGGGCAGTTGGTGTATCGATGTCCAATTTTTTTGCATTTAATGCAATATTGGCCTTCTATAGATTAAAAATATTCTGTAAGAGGTTTCCTCGAAGCTGAGCATGAATGAGTCAGGATACGATGCAACATCTTCTTGTTTTATATAAACTTGCCTGCGGAAGCTTAATATGTGGTTATATTCGGGTTCAATCATACCGATTTTAAGGAGAGTGATATTCGAGACTGGAGTAATTCCGAATGATTTTAGATTTTCTAAAATATGGTTATTTGGTATTGTCCGGGCATACGTTAGAGATGACTAGTCTTTGGGCGGGAGTGATTAGGCGGCGGATTTCAATATTTATTACCGTTTATAGTGATGTGCTTGTGTGAGGTCCATGATGTTGTTGACTATTGTTTTGTTGGTTAAGTAGTATACATATTCTGTTATTTGTTATTGCTAGATGCAAAAATAATATTCTTTGGTTGAACTAGTTGCCCAATAGCTTTAAACGTACTCGGTGTATTTTTAGTCCATCAAATTGCTGTTAAAATGATTCCTTGGTCTTTTGATGGTTGTTTAAAAGTTGTGTAAAGCGTCAGAATACGCCGTTTGTGAAGGATATTGTTTCGGGAAAGGAGACTTCTTTTTCTTTTACCTGATGCATATTTGGTGATGATTTGAGCAGGCGGCTAGATGCCGGTCCTGCCCTGTTCTAGTTGCCGTCTTCGTAGCAGAGGTTATAGATGTTGATGCGTAGATTTTAAGGTTAGGAATTTCACTTTCTTGTTAAGAGTTGTAAATGTTTGAATTAATCTTACTTACAAAGAGATAAATATCTCATATGAAGCACAGATGTTTCATTTATCACTAAATATGACTGTATAATTATTCCGTGAGATTTAGTTCACAATAAAGTCGAAATATTCGAGACCGACAGAATTCATAGTTGATCTCATAAAACCAGGTCGGGAGTATTATCAATGATATATTTTGTTTCCTACAATGGTTGCTATATTTCAGATTCTTCAAAAATAAACAGTTATCGTATTGTTCTTCGATATTCTTTAATAACGAGGGGCAAATTGATCCTTAGGTCATCATGCCATAATCAGTTAATATCTTACATCACTCTTCGATCACAAGAATGACCGTGCCGTGGTTTTATTCTCAAATGATGACTCTCTTATACCAACTGTAACAAATCTCAAAATTACATATACCCCCATTTATGAACATTTAAACGTTAGGGGGATCATTTTGCCCCGGTCTCCCCTATTAAAAGCAATAATTCCCGAACGATAATTCAAATTTCAACAAGCATTGAAGTCTGCGAATGAAACTTGTAGTAAAACCAACTACAAGATACACATAATATTTTTTCTGAAATCGAAATCAAGATCATCAGAATAAGGTAATTTATAACAATTTTTGATTACTATCTTATTGCCCATGAGATTCAGAGGAGAAGTGATAAAAAAAATAACTTTTCAGTTGGGTTCAGTCTATGTTCAATAGTTGTACAAACTGCAATATGAATATAAATATACAAAAATAGTTATAATAAATATATTTTAGAGACTGAAGGTAGGAAAGAGAAGGATTTCTTGAACGCTTTCAGAAAAATAAATAATTCTACTCCCTACAATCTAATGTCAGCAGTAATAAATAATGAAAATCAAGAGTCTCGTCCTATGTAGGGACTGATTATGTCTGATTGAATTGAGCTTCGGTAACTGATGAGAGTATGGTCTCGAAGTTGCATGTTAACAAATTCATAAAATGCTTACCGTATTACTTGAAATGGAAATAATGTCTGTTGCTATTTTGTATACGACAGAATTGACAAACTGTTTATATATATATATATATATATATATATTATATATATATATAGTTATATATATAGTAGTATATGATATATATATAGTTATAGTATTTATATATATATTAATATATATATATATAATATATAATATATATTTTATGTATGTATAAAGTATAATAGTGATATATATACAATATGCCATATAAAGCTATTATATAATATATATATATATATTATACAGGGTGACCCAGAGCTACGTAATCGGTCCATAACTTGTTTGTCATTGAAGATATCGATATGAAATTTTCAGAGCAAATATGGTCTGACTAAGTCTATTTTTCAAAATTATTTTGAAGAAAATTGCACTTTCGGTTTTGCCGGAAGTGATATCAACTTTGTTATTTCAAATGGAATACCCTGTATATTTTTTGATTTTCGAATTTATTATTTAATTTTTAATAAAATTGTCAAAACATCCTTTATACCTAAAATTGACAGTTTTCGAGTTATTAGTTTTTTTCGTAAAATTTTGACAGTTGCGTCTTCAACAAAAATAGGCTATAACTTCTTTATTAGTACGTCTATTGGTATGCGGTTTGGATTTTTGTAACCTCGAAACAGTGTTTTATTCATTCCTTGTCGAAATTTTCTATATTTCTAACTTATTACTTGATAAAATCTAGGGTGAAGTTGGCAAATTTCAAACGTTGATAACTTTCTTATTCCTAATAGAATGCTATGTATATTTTTGCATTTTCAAATTTACTATTCAATTACCTTTCGATTTGTATAACCATTACCTATACCTAAAGTTAATAATAACAAAGATATTTCACAATTTTGTAATAATTTATATATCAATACACTTGAGAAATCGTCTAGCGTGTTATTTTGACGTATCCATGGATACCAATAATAAAAATTATTTAAAATCTAATTGTGTCACCTTTTCTAGTATTTTTTCAGTCAATAAAATGGATTTTACGCGACAAGAAATGATAAATATGGTTTACAGTATTGGAGAAGCGGATCGAAATGTTCTGCTAGATAGTAGAATTTATCATCAAAAATATTCTGATTCTAAACTACGTTTTGTGATTCTGTTATTAATAAGCATTGATTTCTGTCTGTATAACATTGAAATGTATAATTTGGAGTAAATGTTGGATCATGCGAATGTATTCCTTCTGACCAAAATGATAATGTCGAACTTGACATTGCAATTTGACATCAGTCTACTACAAAAATATGTTATTTATGAACAACAATAATTATTGAATATTAACGTCTTAGAATTACTATTTTTCCATATCTTTTCGGATATCAGCATCTGGTGCTACAAACCTAATGAACAGGAAAAGTGACACAATCAAATTTTAAACAATTTTCGTAATTGGTATCCATGGATACGTCAAAAATAACTCGCTAGTCGATTTCTCTAGAGTATTGATATATAAATTATTACAAAATGGTGAAATATTTTTGTTATTATTAACTTTAGGTATAGGGAATGGTTATACAAATCGAAAGGTAATTGAATAGCAAATTTAAAAATTTAAAAATATACTTAGCATTCCATTAGGAATAAGAAAGTTATTAACGTTTGAAATTTGCCAACTTCACCCTAGATTTTATCAAGTAATAAGTTAGAAATATAGATAATTTTGAACAAGGAATGAATAAAACATTGCTTCGAGGTTACAAAATTCCAAACCGCATACCAATAGACCTACTAACAAAGAAGTTATAGCCTATTTTTGTTGAAGACGCAACTGTCAAAATTTTAGGAAAAAAATTAATAACTCGAAAACTGTTCATTTTAGGTATAAAGAGTGGTATGACAATTTTATTATAAATCACATAAGAAATTCGAAAATCAAAAAATATACAGGGGATTCCAT
The DNA here is from genome assembly GCA_030704885.1 of Cynegetis impunctata. NCBI lineage: Eukaryota > Metazoa > Arthropoda > Insecta > Coleoptera > Coccinellidae > Cynegetis > Cynegetis impunctata. Next base: position 204,800 of record JARQZK010005138.1, on the reverse strand, counting down.
TTGAAATAACAAAGTTTATATCACTTCCGGCAAAACCGGAAGTGCAATTTTCCTCAAAATAGACTTTCAGACCATATTTGCTCTGAAAATTTCATATCGATATCTTCAATGACAAAAAAGTTATGGACCGATTACGTAGCTCTGGGTCACCCTGTATATATATATATATATATATATATATATATATATATATATATATATATATATATATATATATATATATATATATATATATATATATATATATATATATATATATATATATATATATATATATATATATATATATATGAGCTAGGAAATAGCATCTATGAAAAAACAAAGGATGGCCAACCACTTGTAGTAGTAATATTTCAGAACAATTTGTAATATAGAATGATTAGATATACCTACGTATGAAAATTTTCATTCAATTGTAGAACTCGTACGTTCGTGCTAAAGCTAGTTATTCGAAAAAAAAATGGGAAGAATATATCACGTTCGCAAGATATAAACTAATAAACCAAATCATGTGGCTTTTAATCTTAATCCAAACCCTTTATTAAGGTGGAAGTGAGGAATAGATTTGGGAATCAAAGCAAAATACCAAAAACACCACCGTTTCAACACTGAATATTAAAATTTATATTAGATTTAAATTAACAGTCATTCTAATTTTATAACTGTCTCTCGCTGTGTGTCGTCCCTGACTACGGACGATTTTCTCTCCTTTTCAGCGCTTTCAACTTACACTTGTGTTCTCTCAAAAAACCTACGTTGGAAACTACCTACACTATTGTCGTGGATTTTTCATTTCTAATAAATTAGAAATATAAACTAATTTACACAGATTCATTTGACTTTATGAACATAGTCGAAACAATTATCTCCACCAGAATGGAAGAACTCATAACAATTGTGAGGAAAATAAAATAATTCAAGAAAAATGGAAACATAATTTATTTTTCTGTATTGAAACTGGACATACCTTTATTACTGGATGAACCAGATCACTCTTTGTTGTTCTCACAATAACAGCATAAACTTCACTATTCTCTCCTTGATGAACAGCAAATAATACTCCTATAGATCAATGATATTGTCTAACTTCAATACGACAACAGTCCAACATTCATGGAAACGTTAGGTTCAGCCCATTTCTGTCATCTCTGCAGTATTACCAAGTACTCTGAATGCCACCTTTTCTGAAAATCTCCATTCATACAACCCATAAGCTAAAATCTGTCCCATCTATTTGGCATCAATCGAGTAGGTATAAACAAAAAATGGACGGAGCTGAAACACCTGAAGACACATTGATTCCATGGAATACGATGTGTATGAAGGAATTACTTGCTCCAAGTAAGTGAGCAATTAAACGATAATGGAACAATATTTTGAAATATTCAAAATAGTTCAGTAGATACCAGAATGCACAAAAAAATTGTCCTACAATTATTTTAGGCTTCTGTGATGCCAGCGTCGAGAGTTGTAGGAATATGGTTATGTGCAAACCATTCTCCTTTCAAATATATGATGTTCATCAGTTATAATTATAGCCGGCTCTTGTGATGTCAAACCTAGTAGGGTATATATATATATATATATATATATATATATATATATATATATATTAAATATATATATATATATATAATATATAATAATTATATATATATATATATATATATATATATATATATATTATATATATATATATAATATATATATATATTATATATAATATATATATATATATATATATATTATATATAAATATATATATATATATATATATATTATATATAATCTCTTGATAATTATTAGCAATAACAGGCTGGTTGAATCTTAAAAAACTCGATTCTTATTAAAAGAGTTGACGTTTTACTTCGATATTCTCAATTGAAATTTCTTTGACATTTATTGATGTGAAAAAAATTTTGAAAAAATTGAAAAAAATAAGGCTGCCTTGTCCTGCTAGTTATTTACTATATACTATTCAGTCTAAATATTAACATTCAAAAATGTTATGATTAGAAGGTAAGGGAAACCAAAGAAACCTTTACCTACGTAATGTTTGAAATTAAAAATAATAGGGTATTATTTATCTAACAACAAAGAAAATGAGTCATGGGAAAACATTAAAGATGTGGAGTAAAATTATCGGGTATAGTACGTTTATATGGACGCAGCCGTTGACACGTGTTTCGGACTCTTTGGTCCTCATCAGAACGGCGTAGCAAAGCATTGGATTGAAAATTTGAAGATGAAAATAGTACAACAAACAAAATCCTCTGATATATTTATATATATATATATATATATATATATAATATATATATATATATATATAATATATATATATATATATATATATATATATATGTATATATATATATATATTATATATCTATATATATATATATATATATATATATATATATATATAATATATATATATATATATTCATATATATGATTATTTATAAATATATATATTATATATATATATATGTATATATATATATATATATATATATATATATATATATGTATATATATATATATATATATATATATATATATATATATATATATATATATATATATATATATATATGTAAGTATAGGAGAAATAATAAGAATGGATAATGTTTCGGCTGGATTTTCAGTCTCAAATCTAAATTTCGTAATAGGTACCTTAGAGTGTGAATATATCCTCGCCGCATATACAATAAGGGTTTGAACAATTATTATACATAACAACTTATTTTTAAACTTATTTTGAAAATTACAATATGTTTCATTTTCGAGAACACATTCGAACTTTTATAACCGATCCTTCACTTCGAAAATTCAACTGCTGCTCACTATTCACTTTTGCAGTTGAATGTTCGAAGTGAAGGACCGGTTATAAAAGTTCAAATGTGTTGTCGAAAATATAATAAATTCTTATTGTTAAAAAAAACTTTAAAAATAAGTTGTTATGCATAATTGTGTAAACCCTTATTGTAGATGCGGCGAGGACATATTCACGCTCTAAGGTATTACGAAATATAGATTTGAGAAAGGCTGAAAATCCAGCCGAAACGTTATCCGTTCTTATTAATTATATGACTTAAAAATTATATTGATGCAGTTTTCATTGTGTCCAAAACTAAGAACATAAAAACTTATAAAAAAATTATATTACAGAAGCAAGGCCAACGCGAATTGAGAAAAATCAAATAGAATATATATATATATATATATATATATATATATATATATATATATATATATATATATATATATATATATATATATACAGGGTGATTCACGGTGGATGGCACATTAGACGTTTCTGGTGAACCAAACAACGGATCACTTTGAAAATTCAATGGAGGGCATAGTCGGATATTCTCTGCCCAACTAAAATATTTTCGGTAATGCGGTGTTGCCACTTCTATTAGAAAGTAGTAGCAACTTTGATTTTTCAAATCGCATTTCCTGTATATTATATTATTTTTAGAATCTCCAACAATTTCCCAACACTTTTTCATGATATTTCCCTATACCTATCTATTGCTGTTTTCGAAATAAAAATTATTTTCATTTTTTTTCGTCGGAAATTGAGACCTCTTAAAACTCTGATATCTTTGAGCTTAGAAATACAATTATATCGAAATTTCGGTTTAAGTTTGTTGATTCTTGGTGGCTTCCTACACTTCAGCCTAATCTCCGTTATTTCAATACAGGGTGGTCGAAAAATACAGTTATTTTGTTAGCTTGAAAAAGTGACAATAAGTTGGTTAATTGAAATGGAATGCCCTGTATATTATTGAAAATTCGGAAAGCTGCTAGAATTTCCATTTTATCATCATCCTATACCTAACTAGTCAAGTTTCGCACTTATGAGGACTTATTTGTGAAAATGTTCCTTGAACATGGTATCCCTTGGTATTTGCTAAGCATGTCATGATTACTATTTGACAGTAACGTTGTGACTATCTACTAATAATATCAACACTTTCATCACTTCAGAAGTTGGAAATACCTTCAGAAACGATAGAAATAATTTATTCAAATGAAGTTCTTATGAATTTGTTTATTATTTTTGGACAGTGTGATAAAATTATCAGCAGGACATGTAGAAAGTTCAATGAAATGTATCCAAATCTTCTGCCAATGAACCTCAAGAAATTTATTCGAATTCAGAACAATTTCAATACGTTTGGATCAACTTTAAAAAACTACCAAATAACTTGATAGTGGAAATATTGACATAAATAATTATAAAAAAGGAAAACAATTATGTGGAATATTTCAAAATATGTTCGAATCGAACTTTTTTTTAAACATTCCCCAAAAATAAAAATCTGATGTATAAGTATAAATTTCTTGAGGTTCATTGGCGGATACATTTCATTGAACTTCTACATGTCCTGCTGATAATTTTATCACACTGTCCAAAAATAATAAACAAATTCATAAGAACTTCATTTGAATAAAATTTTTCCATCGTTTCTGAAGGTATTTCCAACTTCTGAAGTGATGAAAGTGTTGATATTATTAGTAGATAGTCACAACGTTACTGTTAAATAGTAATCATGACATGCTTAGCAAATACCAAGGGGATAGGTACCATGTTCAAGGAACATTTTCACAAATAAGTCCTCATAAGTCCTAAACTTGACTAGTTAGGTAAAGGTATGATATACATAGATAAAATGGAAATTCTAGCAGCTTTCCGAATTTTCAATAATACACAGGGTATTCCATTTGAAATAACCAACTTATAGTCACTTTTTCAAGCTAACGAAATAACTGTATTTTTTGACCACCCTGTATTGAAATAACGGAGATTAGGCTAGAGCGTAGAAAGCCCCAAAGTATCAACAAACTTAAACCGAAATTTCGATATCATTTTATTTCTTAGCTCAAAGATATCAGAGTTTTTAGAGGTCTTGATTTCCGACGAAAAAAAAAATGAAAATAATTTTTATTTCGAAAACGGTAACAGATAGGTATAGGGAAATATCATGAAAAATTGTTGGGAAATTGTTGGAGATTCTAAAAATAATATAATATACAGGTATTTCCATTTGAAAACTCAAAGTTGCTACTACTTTCTGATAGAAGTGGCAACACCGCATTACCGAAAATATTTTAGTTGGGTAGAGAATGTCCGACTTTGCCCTCCTTTGAATTTTCAAAGTGATCCGTTGTAAGGTTCACCAGTAACGTCTAATGTGCCATCCACCGTGAATCACCCTGTATATATCTAAATTCATAGAGGGGTGAAATCGGAGCGATTGTTACTGGCGGTGTGCAATTGTTGCATTATATCGAATTGATGTGGCAACCTTACTCTAGCTTAGCGAATATAGTAATCACCTTCGGGTGCCAGGACGTACGAGTTCTCGTTGCCGATATTTTTCATCTATCTGTAAGATGTGGTTCATTTGTTTCGACTGGTGGCGCTGTGTGATATCTATATGCCATTGTGTTACTAGAAAGAATATATAAGAACGTTTGAAATATTTGATTGTTTATCACTTTCGATGGATGGATGATACTGATGAGCCCCAAATAAGGGCGAAACAGTCTGTCTATCATTTCCGTTGATTGTGATATACCACTTAATACATATGGCATAAAATGGCGCCGATCGATCGGACGCGAGTTAATTCGGAAGCCGAAAAAAACGAAAAAACAATGAAAGTTTTGTGTTTTCACTGCAAGAAAACAGTGGAAACGGTTGAGAAGTGCTTAAAGTGTGAGGAAAAATTTCATCCCTCGTGTCTTAAACAAGCAGCGGCTAAAAAAACAGCTGCTTGTGTGCATCAATCACTCATCAGTGGGAATAACAGTGAAGATGTAGCAAAAGATGTTGAAATTGCATATCTTAAGAGACTAATTCAAGAACTGGAGGAGAAGAATAAACTTTTAGAGGAAAATAATAAGCTGTTGAGAGAAAAGGCAGTTTTTCTGGAAGGTAGAGTGAAACAAACAGAGAATAAAAAACAAGGTAAACAAACTTCCCGCACCCCTGTACCCCCTGTACCGGAATCACAAATTCCTAACAGGATTCCAGATCCACGGACAGAGGACGCTGAAATCGATGACGTTTTCGTGCGGGGAGAAGTTAGCATTAGTTCAAATGCACAGATGAAAAATTCGCAAATGTCAAAATCTCAAACATCGAGTGAGGTTAAGGGCAATTGTTTTGATGTCGACAATACAAAAGATGACAAAAATCCGAATAATTCAAACGGATCTAATGAATATTCATCAACCACAGAACAACAACGTGCAATTCCAAACTCTCAATCTCGGGAAGATATGCCTAACCCTACTCTGGCCAATGAAGATAAAACCAAAGAAAGATGGAGCACTGCCCGCATTCGGAGAACCAGAAAAGTTGAAGTAAAAAATACGAGACCTCCGCCTATACAGGGCTCAAGTCAACAGGGAGGGCTGCAAGTGGCCCAGAGGTTCCACTGGCTCTTTCTTTCTGGTCTTTCAGCTGACACAAAAGAGAAAGACATCACGGATTTTCTTAGAAACAGGAACATCACACAAACATGTGCCTGTGAAAAAATGAGTACAAAAAATAAGCAAATTGGTTCATTTAAGATTGGGATACCTAAGGAACTGAAGAATGAAATCATGAACGCTGATTTCTGGCCCAATGGCATTCGGATCAACCATTTTCTGAACCTCCAAAGCCGTCTACCAATGAGGGGTGCATCTTTAACAGGGGAGGCCCAGTAAACGGGGCGAAATCAAACAACAAAAACTTTAAATTACTGCATGCTAATGTACAGTGTATTAGAAATAAAATTTTAGAACTGGAGGTACTTCTTCGGGAATCTGATTTTGACTGTTTTTGTGTTAATGAGCACTGGCTATCGAATGATGAATTCTCTGTCACTAACATTGAGGGTTATACTGCCTGTGCTGGGTTTTCCAGGTCTGTGAGAACGCATGGGGGTGTGGGCATGTACTTGAAAAGTGGCATTAATGGTCGGGCCCTTGATCTGACACGATTTTCAGAGGAATTGCATTGTGAAGTGGTCGGTGTACTTCTCGAGGCAACAAATGTTCAGATAATTACTCTTTATAGATCTCCCAATGGTGATTTTAACAGATTCCTGGAAATACTGGCTAGTGTTCTTGACTCCTTGAATAGCTCACTACCTATCGTTTTAACAGGGGACTTTAATGTTCATTTTGAAGGATGCCGGGACCAGAAAGCAACCACTCTTACTGATCTTTTTCTTTCATATGGTCTAGCTAAAACAGTTGATTTTAACACAAGGCAACAAGCTTGTTTAGACAACATATTCATAAACATACCTATCCACAGAGTAACCATCGAGCCATATGACCTGGGTCTATCTGACCACCTGGGAGTAGCTTTTGAGTGCTTGCATCTGAGGTCCCCGGTAAGGAGTCTTGAGCGAATAAACTATAGGCCTATTACTGATTATGGTCTTTATAGCCTGTATCGTAATATTGAAGGGGTGGACTGGGATTTTATAAGCTCAAATAACGAATGTATAGAGCAAAAGTTTAATCGTTTTGTAGACTTAATTATTGATAGAGTTGAGGTCAGTTTTCCTATGAAAAGTAAAATAAAACAATCTCTGGGCTGGGGGGGCTTCCCTGTCAATTGGTTTAATGATGGGCTCAGGGATATGAGAGGTAGACTCGAAATGTTGCATATTATAAATAAACAGAATCCGGTTTTGGTACCTAAACGCATGGTGGTCGACTATAGAAGGGTATACAGGTTGGAAATCTCTAATGCCAAGAAGAAGGCTCATGACAGGTACATTAATAGGTCAAATAACAGACAGTCTGCTATGTGGAGGGTGATTAAATCACAATCCAACTCTGAGTTGGATACTGGCACCTCCAACCTAAATGCTGAAATATTCAATGAATTTTTTGTAAATATTGCAGATAATATAGTAAAAGGACTTTCGCCAACCGATGGGACATTTAATGAGTATCTTAATGGCAATCGTGGTAATGCTGATAGTCAGTTTCGATTCCAAGAAGTAACATACAACATGGTAAGAGACAAAATAAGCTGCCTTAAAAACAGTACCAGCAAAGACTGCTATGAACTAACTGTGAAAATCATAAAAACGATTAAAAATATAATTGTCTACCCTCTTACCAGGTTGTTTAACCAATGTATTCGTGAGGGTGTCTTTCCCTCGGTTTTGAAGATTGCTAGGGTGGTTCCGATCTTTAAGCAGAAGGGTTCTCCTGATGATCAAACAAATTATCGCCCAATATCCCTATTGCCCATTTTTGCTAAGATTTTTGAATCATTGATTAAAGATCAGATCACTTCTTTTTTTGAGGGCAATGATCTTTTTATAGAATGCCAATATGGCTTTAGGAATAAAAGGTCAACAACTCTGGCGGTTGATAAATTGACTGAGTTTGTTTCGGAGGGCTTTGAGGGTGGAGATGACACTTATGCATCTTTCTTCGACTTGACGAAGGCATTTGACTGTGTTTCCTTTGAGATTTTGTTGCATAAACTGCACAGTTATAACTTTCATCCTAACAGTATTGCCTTTGTCAAGTCGTACTTATCTGAGAGATTGCAGTATGTCTCATTCGGTGGCGGTTTGTCTGGTAGGCGGGCTGTCAAGCATGGTGTTCCACAGGGCTCGGTCCTGGGCCCATTACTTTTCTTAATTTTCATTAATGACCTGCCAAATTTCACAAATGACCCAAATGTTATACTGTTTGCTGATGATACTACAAACCTGCTCCACTATCGTCCAACTGATCCAATTAATGATATCGTCGCAAACCAACACTTTCAGATGCGGAAATGGTTTCTAGCAAACAAATTAAGTCTAAATAACAGTAAGACACAAAACATTAATTTTTCCTTAAGACATTCTCGTCCTGATCTCCCACAAGATCAGAGTGTCAAGTTCCTGGGGGTATACCTGGACCCGGGATTGACTTGGGAGCACCATGTTGGTCAGCTAACAGTGAGGTTGGCAAGAATCACTTACCTGATTAGGAACTTGGCCAGATCTGTGACCAGGGAGACGGTTATGGCAGCATATCACGGCTATTTTGGTGCAAACATGTCCTATGCAGTCTTAAACTGGGGACACTCACCTCATGCATTTAAAGTGTTCGGAATGCAGAGAAGATGCATTCGTGCTATGGTGGGGCTGGGTTATCGGGAATGCTGCCGTCACTGTTTCCCTGAACTCAGAATACTCACTCTTCCCTGTGTTTACATCCTTCAGTGCTTGATGTACATGAAGCTAAATAAGAGTTAGTATACGATGCATAGGGATATTCATGACTATTCCACTCGTAGGAATGATAATGTTGTTCCGGGCTTTCATAGGCTTGGTAGGACCCGCAGAGGTACAGACTACCACTGTGTGGCCTTTTACAATGCATTACCAATGCATTTGAGGGAGCTTGGTGACAGAGAGTTCAGAAAAAGAATTAAGAACTACCTATATAGGAAAGCTTTTTACTCCTTAGAAGAGTACCTCCGAAACGATTTTGACGCTTAGCTGTATTTGTGACTGTATGTATGTTGTGTACTTGAGCAAGGATATGTATGTGTGTAACAGTGAAATGTATGTCTATTTTATTTAGAAGTTATCTAATGTAATTATTTTAAAAGCTTTATGTATAGTACTTAGAGCTTCTAATAATATTTAAGTAGGTTTTATATATTTTTCCTAATAAGTAGTATTTTATACTCTATCACTTTATCGTTTGACTTGTGTACACTATTTTGTAATTTGGCATGAATAAATATCTATCTATCTAATATT